>JAYKOZ010000093.1:290000-392500 GCA_036172795.1 Pelodytes ibericus
ATCATCTCATCATGATATCATCATCATCATCTCATCATGATATCATCATCATCATCTCATCATGATATCATCATCATCATCTCATCATGTCATCATCATCATCATCTCATCATGATATCATCATCATCATCATCATCATCTCATCATGATATCATCATCATGATATCATCATCATCATCATCATCATCTCATCATGATATCTTCATCTCATCATGATATCATCATCATGATATCATAATCATGACATCATCATCATCATCTCATCATGATATCATCATCATCTCATCATGATATCATCATCATCATCATCTCATCATGATATCATCATCATGATATCATCATCATCTCATCACGATATCATCATCATCAGCTCATCATGATATCATCATCATCTCATCATATCATCATCATCATCTCATCATGATATCATCATCATCTCATCATTATATCATCATCATCATCATCATCATCTCATCATGATATCATCATCATCTCATCATGTTATCATCATCATGATATCATCATCATCATTATTTCATCATGATATCATCATCATCTCATCATGATATCATCAGCATCATCATCATCATCATCATCATCATCATCATCATCATCATCATCATCATCATCTCATCATGATATCATCATCATCTCATCATGATATCATCAGCATCATCATCATCATCATCATCTCATCATGATATCATCATAATCATCATCATCATCTCATCATGATATCATCATCATCATCATCATCATCATCTCATCATGATATCATCATCATCATCTCATCATGTTATCATCATCATCATCATCATGATATCATCATCATCATCATCATCATCTCATCATGATATCATCATCATCTCATCATGATATCATCATCATGATATCATCATCTCATCATGATATCATCATCATGATATCATCATAATCTCATCATGATATCATCATCATGATATCATCATCATGATATCATCATCTCATCATCATCATCTCATCATCTCATCATCATGATATCATCATGATATCATCATCTCATCATGATATCATCATCATCATCATCATCATCTCATCATGATATCATCATCATCATCATCATCTCATCATGATATCATCAGCATCATCATCATCATCATCATCTCATCATGATATCATCATCATCATCATCTTCATCATCTCATCATTATATCATCATCATCTCATCATGATATCATCATCATTATATCATCATCATCTCATCATGATATCATCATCATGATATCATCATCATGATATCATCATCATCATCATCATCATCTCATCATGATATCATCATCATGATATCATCATCATGATATCATCATCATCATCATTATCAACATCTCATCATGATATCATCATCATCTCATCATGATATCATCATCATCTTCATCATCTCATCATGATATCATCATCATCATCTCATCATGATATCATCATCATCTCATCATAATATCATCATCATCATCTCATCATGATATCATCATCATCATCTCATCATGATATCATCATCATCATCTCATCATGATATCATCATCATCATCTCATCATGATATCATCATCATCTCATCATGATATCATCAGCATCATCATCATCATCATCATCTCATCATGATATCATCATCATCTCATCATGATATCATCAGCATCATCATCATCATCTCATCATGATATCATCATCATCATCATCATCTCATCATGATATCATCATCATCATCATCATCATCATCATCATCATCATCATCATCATCATCATCATCATCTCATCATGATATCACCATCATCTCATCATGATATCATCATCATCATCTCATCATGATATCATCATCATCATCTCATCATGATATCATCATCATCATCATCTCATCATGTTATCATCATCATCATCTCATCATGATATCATCATCATCATCATCATCTCATCATGATATCATCATGATATCATCATGATATCATCATGATATCATCATGATATCATCATGATATCATCATCATCATCATCTCATCATGATATCATCATCATGATATCATCATCATCATCATCTCATCATGATATCATCATTATCATCTCATCATGATATCATCATGATATAATCATTATCATCTCATCATGATATCATCATCATCTCATCATGGTATCATCATCATCTCATCATGATATCATCATCATCATCATCATCATCATCATCATCATCATCTCATCATGATATCATCATCATCATCTCATCATGATATCATGATCATGTCATCATGATATCATCATCATCTCATCATGATATCATCATCATCATCATCATCATCATCATCATCTCATCATGATATCATCATCATCATCATCATCATCTCATCATGATATCATCATCATCATCATCTCATCATGAGATCATCATCATCTCATCATAATATCATCATCATCTCATCATGATATCATCATCATCATCTCATCATGATATCATCATCATCATCTCATCATGATATCATCATCATGTCATCATGATATCATCATCATCTCATCATGATATCATCATCATCATCATCATCATCATCTCATCATGATATCATCATCATCATCATCTCATCATGAGATCATCATCATCTCATCATAATATCATCATCATCTCATCATGATATCATCATCATCATCTCATCATGATATCATCATCATCATCTCATCATGATATCATCATCATCATCTCATCATGTTATCATCATCATCATCATCTCATCATGATATCATCATCATCATCTCATCATGATATCATCATCATGATATCATCATCATCATCATCATCATCATCTCATCATAATATCATCATCATCTCATCATGATATCATCATCATCATCTCATCATGATATCATCATCATCATCTCATCATGATATCATCATCATCTCATCATGATATCATCATCATTATCATCTCATCATGATATCATCATCATGATATCATCATCATCTCATCACGATATCATCATCATCAGCTCATCATGATATCATCATCATCTCATCATATCATCATCATCATGATATCATGATATCATCATCATCTCATATTTATATCATCATCATCATCATCATCATCTCATCATGATATCATCATCATCTCATCATGTTATCATCATCATGATATCATCATCATCATCATCTCATCATGATATCATCATCATCTCATCATGATATCATCAGCATCATCATCATCATCATCATCATCTCATCATGATATCATCAGCATCATCATCATCATCATCATCATCTCATCATGATATCATCATCATCTCATCATCATCTCATCATGATATCATCATCATCATCATCATCATCTCATCATGATATCATCAGCATCATCTCATCATGTTATCATCATCATCATCATCATGATATCATCATCATCATCATCATCATCATCATCATCTCATCATGATATCATCATCATCTCATCATGATATCATCATCATGATATCATCATCTCATCATGATATCATCATCATGATATCATCATAATCTCATCATGATATCATCATCATGATATCATCATCATGATATCATCATCTCATCATCATCATCTCATCATCTCATCATCATGATATCATCATGATATCATCATCTCATCATGATATCATCATCATCATCATCATCATCATCTCATCATGATATCATCATCATGATATCATCATCTCATCATCATCATCTCATCATCTCATCATCTCATCATCATTATATCATCATCGTCATCATCATCTCATCATGATATCATCATCATCATCATCATCATCATCTCATCATGATATCATCATCATCATCATCATCTCATCATGATATCATCAGCATCATCATCATCATCATCATCATCATCTCATCATGATATCATCATCATCATCATCTTCATCATCTCATCATTATATCATCATCATCTCATCATGATATCATCATCATTATATCATCATCATCTCATCATGATATCATCATCATGATATCATCATCATGATATCATCATCATGATATCATCATCATGATATCATCATCATCATCTCATCATGATATCATCATCATCTTCATCATCTCATCATGATATCATCATCATCATCTCATCATGATATCATCATCATCATCTCATCATAATATCATCATCATCATCTCATCATGATATCATCATCATCATCTCATCATGATATCATCATCATCATCTCATCATGATATCATCATCATCATCTCATCATGATATCATCATCATCATCATCATCATAATCATGACATCATCATCATCATCATCATCATCATCATCATGATATCATCATCATCATCATCATCATCATCTCATCATGATATCATCATCATGATATCATCATCATCTCATCACGATATCATCATCATCAGCTCATCATGATATCATCATCATATCATCATATCATCAACATCATCTCATCATGATATCATCATCATGATATCATCATCATCATCATCTCATCATGATATCATCATCATCTCATCATTATATCATCATCATCATCTCATCATGATATCATCATCATCTCATCATGTTATCATCATCATGATATCATCATCATCATCATCATCTCATCATGATATCATCATCATCTCATCATGATATCATCATCATCATCATCTCATCATGATATCATCATCATCTCATCATGATATCATCATCATCTCATCATTATATCATCATCATCATCATCTCATCATGATATCATCATCATCTCATCATGATATCATCATCATCATCATCATCATCATCATCATCATCATCATCATCATCATCTCATCATGATATCATCATCATCTCATCATGATATCATCATCAGCGTCATCATCATCATCATCATCTCATCATGATATCATCATCATCTCATCATTATATCATCAGCATCGTCATCATCATCATCATCTCATCATGATATCATCATCATCATCATCATCTCATCATGATATCATCATCATCATCATCATCATCTCATCATTATATCATCATCATCTCATCATGATATCATCATCATGATATCATCATCATCATCATCTCATCATGACATCATCATCATCATCATCTCATCATGATATCATCATCATCATCATCATCTCATCATCATCTCATCATGATATCATCATCATCATCATCATCATCATCTCATCATGATATCATCATCATCATCTCATCATGATATCATCATCATCATCTCATCATGATATCATCATCATCATCTCATCATGATATCATCATCATCATCATCATCTCATCATGATATCATCATCATCATCATCTCATCATGTTATCATCATCATCATCATCATCATCATCATCTCATCATGATATCATCATCATCATCATCATCATCATCATCATCTCATCATGATATCATCATCATGATATCATCATCATCATCATCTCATCATCTCATCATCATGATATCATCATCATCATCATCATCATCTCATCATGATATCATCATCATGATATCATCATCATCATCATCTCATCATCTCATCATCATGATATCATCATCATCATCATCATCTCATCATGATATCATCATCATGATTGCATCATCATCATCATCTCATCATGATATCATCATCATCTCATCATGATATCATCATCATGATATCATCATCATCATCATCTCATCATGATATCATCATCATGATATCATCAATATCATCATCTCATCATGATATCATCATCATCATCTCATCATGATATCATCATCATGGTATCATAATCATGACATCATCATCATCATCTCATCATGATATCATCATCATCTCATCATGATATCCTCATCATCATCATCTCATCATGATATCATCATCATGATATCATCATCATCATCATCTCATCATGACATCATCATCATCATCATCTCATCATGATATCATCATCATCATCATCATCTCATCATCATCTCATCATGATATCATCATCATCATCATCATCATCATCTCATCATGATATCATCATCATCATCTCATCATGATATCATCATCATCATCTCATCATGATATCATCATCATCATCATCATCTCATCATGATATCATCATCATCATCATCTCATCATGTTATCATCATCATCATCATCATCATCATCATCTCATCATGATATCATCATCATCATCATCATCATCATCATCATCTCATCATGATATCATCATCATGATATCATCATCATCATCATCTCATCATCTCATCATCATGATATCATCATCATCATCATCATCATCATCTCATCATGATATCATCATCATGATATCATCATCATCATCATCTCATCATCTCATCATCATGATATCATCATCATCATCATCATCATCATCTCATCATGATATCATCATCATGATTGCATCATCATCATCATCTCATCATGATATCATCATCATCTCATCATGATATCATCATCATGATATCATCATCATCATCATCTCATCATGATATCATCATCATGATATCATCAATATCATCATCTCATCATGATATCATCATCATCATCTCATCATGATATCATCATCATGGTATCATAATCATGACATCATCATCATCATCTCATCATGATATCATCATCATCTCATCATGATATCCTCATCATCATCATCTCATCATGATATCATCATCATGATATCATCATCATCTCATCACGATATCATCATCATCAGCTCATCATGGTATCATCATCATATCATCAACATCATCTCATCATGATATCATCATCATGATATCATCATCATCATAATCTCATCATGATATCATCATCATCTCATCATTATATCATCATCATCATCATCATCATCATCATTTCATCATGATATCATCATCATCTCATCATGATATCAACATGATATCATCATTATCATCTCATCATGATATCATCATCATCATCATCATCATCATCATCATCATCATCTCATCATGATATCATCATCATCATCATCAACATCATCATCATCATCATCTCATCATGATATCATCAGCATCATCATCATCATCATCATCATCTCATCATGATATCATCATCATCTCATCATGATATCATCAGCAGCATCATCATCATCATCTCATCATGATATCATCATCATCTCATCATGATATCATCAGCATCATCATCATCATCATCATCATCTCATCATGATATCATCATCATCATCATCATCTCATCATGATATCATCATCATCATCATCATCATCATCATCATCTCATCATGATATCACCATCATCTCATCATGATATCATCATCATCATCTCATCATGATATCATCATCATCATCATCTCATCATGATATCATCATCATCATCTCATCATGATATCATCATCATCATCTCATCATGATATCATCATCATGTCATCATGATATCATCATCATCTCATCATGATATCATCATCATCATCATCATCATCTCATCATGATATCATCATCATCATCATCATCATCATCTCATCATGTCATCATCATCATCATCTCATCATGAGATCATCATCATCTCATCATAATATCATCATCATCACATCATGATATCATCATCATCATCTCATCATGATATCATCATCTCATCATGATATCATCATCATCATCTCATCATGTTATCATCATCATCATCATCTCATCATGATATCATCATCATCATCATCATCTCATCATGATATCATCATCATCATCTCATCATGTTATCATCATCATCATCATCTCATCATGATATCATCATCTCATCATGATATCATCATCATGATATCATAATCATGACATCATCATCATCATCTCATCATGATATCATCATCATCTCATCATGATATCATCATCATCATCATCTCATCATGATATCATCATCATCTCATCACGATATCATCATCATCAGCTCATCATGATATCATCATCATCTCATCATATCATCATCATCATCTCATCATGATATCATCATCATCTCATCATTATATCATCATCATCATCATCATCATCTCATCATGATATCATCATCATCTCATCATGTTATCATCATCATGATATCATCATCATCATTATCTCATCATGATATCATCATCATCTCATCATGATATCATCATCATCATCATCATCATCATCTCATCATGATATCATCATCATCTCATCATGATATCATCAGCATCATCATCATCATCATCATCATCATCTCATCATGATATCATCATAATCATCATCATCATCATCTCATCATGATATCATCATCATCATCATCATCATCTCATCATGATATCATCATCATCATCTCATCATGTTATCATCATCATCATCATCATGATATCATCATCATCATCATCATCATCATCATCTCATCATGATATCATCATCATCTCATCATGATATCATCATCATGATATCATCATCTCATCATGATATCATCATCATGATATCATCATAATCTCATCATGATATCATCATCATGATATCATCATCATGATATCATCATCTCATCATCATCATCTCATCATCTCATCATCTCATCATCATGATATCATCATCGTCATCATCATCTCATCATGATATCATCATCATCATCATCATCATCTCATCATGATATCATCATCATCATCTCATCATGATATCATCAGCATCATCATCATCATCATCATCATCATCATCATCATCATCATCTCATCATGATATCATCATCATCATCATCTTCATCATCTCATCATTATATCATCATCATCTCATCATGATATCATCATCATTATATCATCATCATCTCATCATGATATCATCATCATGATATCATCATCATGATATCATCATCATCATCATCATCTCATCATGATATCATCATCATGATATCATCATCATGATATCATCATCATGATATCATCATCATCATCATCATCATCTCATCATGATATCATCATCATCTCATCATGATATCATCATCATCTTCATCATCTCATCATGATATCATCATCATCATCTCATCATAGTATCATCATCATCATCTCATCATGATATCATCATCATCATCTCATCATGATATCATCATCATCATCTCATCATGATATCATCATCATCATCTCATCATGATATCATCATCATCATCTCATCATGATATCATCATCATCATAATCATGACATCATCATCATCATCATCATCATCATCATCATCATCATCATCATCATGATATCATCATCATCATCATCTCATCATGATATCATCATCATCTCATCACGATATCATCATCATCAGCTCATCATGATATCATCATCATATCATCATATCATCAACATCATCTCATCATGATATCATCATCATCATCATCATCATCTCATCATGATATCATCATCATCATCATCATCATCATCTCATCATCATCATCATCATCTCATCATGATATCATCATCATCATCTCTTCATGATATCATCATCATGATATCATCATCTCATCATGATATCATCATGATATCATCATAATGATATCATCATCATTATCATCATCTCATCATGATATCATCATCATGATATCATCATCATCATCATCATCTCATCATGATATCATCATCATCTCATCATGATATCATCATCATAATCATCTCATCATGATATCATCATCATCATCATCATCATCTCATCATGATATCATCATCATCATCATCATCATCTCATCATGATATCACCATCATCTCATCATGATATCATCATCATCATCATCATCATCTCATCATGATATCATCATCATCATCATCATCATCTCATCATGATATCACCATCATCTCATCATGATATCATCATCATCATCTCATCATGATATCATCATCATCATCTCATCATGATATCATCATCATCATCTCATCATGTTATCATCATCATCATCTCATCATGATATCATCATCATCATCATCATCATCATCATCTCATCATGATATCATCATGATATCATCATGATATCATCATGATATCATCATGATATCATCATGATATCATCATCATCATCATCTCATCATGATATCATCATCATGATATCATCATCATCATCATCTCATCATGAAATCATCATTATCATCTCATCATGATATCATCATGATATAATCATTATCATCTCATCATGATATCATCATGATATAATCATTATCATCTCATCATGATATCATCATCATCTCATCATGGTATCATCATCATCTCATCATGATATCATCATCATCATCATCATCATCATCATCATCTCATCATGATATCATCATCATCATCTCATCATGATATCATGATCATGTCATCATGATATCATCATCATCTCATCATGATATCATCATCATCATCATCATCATCATCATCATCTCATCATGATATCATCATCATCATCATCATCATCATCTCATCATGATATCATCATCATCATCATCTCATCATGAGATCATCATCATCTCATCATAATATCATCATCATCATCTCATCATGATATCATCATCATCATCTCATCATGATATCATCATCATCATCTCATCATGATATCATCATCATGTCATCATGATATCATCATCATCTCATCATGATATCATCATCATCATCATCAACATCATCTCATCATGATATCATCATCATCATCATCATCTCATCATGATATCATCATCATCTCATCATGAGATCATCATCATCTCATCATAATATCATCATCATCTCATCATGAGATCATCATCATCTCATCATAATATCATCATCATCTCATCATGATATCATCATCATCATCTCATCATGATATCATCATCATCATCTCATCATGATATCATCATCATCATCTCATCATGTTATCATCATCATCATCATCTCATCATGATATCATCATCATCATCATCATCTCATCATGATATCATCATCATGATATCATCATCATCATCATCATCATCATCATCTCATCATGATATCATCATCTCATCATGATATCATCATCATGATATCATCATCATGATATCATAATCATGACATCATCATCATCATCTCATCATGATATCATCATCATCTCATCATGATATCATCATCATTATCATCTCATCATGATATCATCATCATGATATCATCATCATCTCATCACGATATCATCATCATCAGCTCATCATGATATCATCATCATCTCATCATATCATCATCATCATGATATCATGATATCATCATCATCTCATCATTATATCATCATCATCATCATCATCTCATCATGATATCATCATCATCTCATCATGTTATCATCATCATGATATCATCATCATCATTATCTCATCATGATATCATCATCATCTCATCATGATATCATCAGCATCATCATCATCATCATCATCATCTCATCATGATATCATCATCATCTCATCATGATATCATCAGCATCATCATCATCATCATCATCATCATCTCATCATGATATCATCATAATCATCATCATCATCTCATCATGATATCATCATCATCATCATCATCATCATCATCATCATCTCATCATGATATCATCATCATCATCTCATCATGTTATCATCATCATCATCATCATGATATCATCATCATCATCATTCACATCATCATCATCTCATCATGATATCATCATCATCTCATCATGATATCATCATCATGATATCATCATCTCATCATGATATCATCATCATGATATCATCATAATCTCATCATGATATCATCATCATGATATCATCATCATGATATCATCATCATGATATCATCATCATGATATCATCATCTCATCATCATCATCTCATCATCTCATCATCTCATCATCATGATATCATCATGATATCATCATCTCATCATGATATCATCATCATCATCATCATCATCTCATCATGATATCATCATCATGATATCATCATCTCATCATCATCATCTCATCATCTCATCATCTCATCATCATGATATCATCATCGTCATCATCATCTCATCATGATATCATCATCATCATCATCATCATCTCATCATGATATCATCATCATCATCATCATCTCATCATGATATCATCAGCATCATCATCATCATCATCATCATCATCTCATCATGATATCATCATCATCATCATCTTCATCATCTCATCATTATATCATCATCATCTCATCATGATATCATCATCATTATATCATCATCATCTCATCATGAAATCATCATCATGATATCATCATCATGATATCATCATCATCATCATCATCTCATCATGATATCATCATCATGATATCATCATCATGATATCATCATCATCATCATCATCTCATCATGATATCATCATCATCTCATCATGATATCATCATCATCTTCATCATCTCATCATGATATCATCATCATCATCTCATCATGATATCATCATCATCATCTCATCATAATATCATCATCATCATCTCATCATGATATCATCATCATCATCTCATCATGATATCATCATCATCATCTCATCATGATATCATCATCATCATCTCATCATAATATCATCATCATCATCTCATCATGATATCATCATCATCATCTCATCATGATATCATCATCATCATCTCATCATGATATCATCATCATCATCTCATCATGATATCATCATCATCATCATCATCATAATCATGACATCATCATCAACATCATCATCATCATCATCATGATATCATCATCATCATCATCATCATCATCATCTCATCATGATATCATCATCATGATATCATCATCATCTCATCACGATATCATCATCATCAGCTCATCATGATATCATCATCATATCATCATATCATCAACATCATCTCATCATGATATCATCATCATGATATCATCATCATGATATCATCATCATCATCATCTCATCATGATATCATCATCATCTCATCATTATATCATCATCATCATCATCATCATCATCTCATCATGATATCATCATCATCTCATCATGTTATCATCATCATGATATCATCATCATCATCATCATCTCATCATGATATCATCATCATCTCATCATGATATCATCATCATCATCTCATCATGATATCATCATCATCTCATCATGATATCATCATCATCTCATCATTATATCATCATCATCATCTCATCATGATATCATCATCATATCATCATGTTATCATCATCATGATATCATCATCATCATCATCATCATCATCTCATCATGATATCATCATCATCTCATCATGATATCATCATCAGCATCATCATCATCATCATCTCATCATGATATCATCATCATCTCATCATGATATCATCAGCATCGTCATCATCATCATCATCTCATCATGATATCATCATCATCATCATCATCATCATCTCATCATGATATCATCATCATCATCATCTCATCATTATATCATCATCATCTCATCATGATATCATCATCATGATATCATCATCATCATCATCTCATCATGACATCATCATCATCATCATCTCATCATGATATCATCATCATCATCATCATCATCATCTCATCATCATCTCATCATGATATCATCATCATCATCATCATCATCTCATCATGATATCATCATCATCATCTCATCATGATATCATCATCATCATCATCTCATCATGATATCATCATCATCATCTCATCATGATATCATCATCATCATCATCATCATCTCATCATGATATCATCATCATCATCATCTCATCATGTTATCATCATCATCATCATCATCATCATCATCATCTCATCATGATATCATCATCATCATCATCATCATCATCATCATCATCATCTCATCATGATATCATCATCATCATCTCATCATGATATCATCATCATGATATCATCATCATCATCATCATCATCATCATCATCTCATCATGATATCATCATCTCATCATGATATCATCATCATGATATCATAATCATGACATCATCATCATCATCTCATCATGATATCATCATCATCTCATCATGATATCATCATCATTATCATCTCATCATGATATCATCATCATGATATCATCATCATCTCATCACGATATCATCATCATCAGCTCATCATGATATCATCATCATCTCATCATATCATCATCATCATGATATCATGATATCATCATCATCTCATATTTATATCATCATCATCATCATCATCATCATCATCTCATCATGATATCATCATCATCTCATCATGTTATCATCATCATGATATCATCATCATCATTATCTCATCATGATATCATCATCATCTCATCATGATATCATCAGCATCATCATCATCATCATCATCATCTCATCATGATATCATCATCATCTCATCATGATATCATCAGCATCATCATCATCATCATCATCATCATCATCTCATCATGATATCATCATAATCATCATCATCATCATCTCATCATGATATCATCATCATCATCATCATCATCTCATCATGATATCATCATCATCATCTCATCATGTTATCATCATCATCATCATCATGATATCATCATCATCATCATCATCATCATCATCATCTTCTCATCATGATATCATCATCATCTCATCATGATATCATCATCATGATATCATCATCTCATCATCTCATCATCTCATCATCTCATCATCATGATATCATCATCGTCATCATCATCTCATCATGATATCATCATCATCATCATCATCATCTCATCATGATATCATCATCATCATCTCATCATGATATCATCAGCATCATCATCATCATCATCATCATCATCATCATCTCATCATGATATCATCATCATCATCATCTTCATCATCTCATCATTATATCATCATCATCTCATCATGATATCATCATCATTATATCATCATCATCTCATCATGATATCATCATCATGATATCATCATCATCTCATCATGATATCATCATCATGATATCATCATCATGATATCATCATCATCATCATCATCTCATCATGATATCATCATCATGATATCATCATCATGATATCATCATCATGATATCATCATCATCATCATCATCATCTCATCATGATATCATCATCATCTCATCATGATATCATCATCATCTTCATCATCTCATCATGATATCATCATCATCATCTCATCATGATATCATCATCATCATCTCATCATGATATCATCATCATCATCTCATCATGATATCATCATCATCATCTCATCATGATATCATCATCATCATAATCATGACATCATCATCATCATCATCATCATCATCATGATTTCATCATCATCATCATCATCATCTCATCATGATATCATCATCATCTCATCACGATATCATCATCATCAGCTCATCATGATATCATCATCATATCATCATATCATCAACATCATCTCATCATGATATCATCATCATCATCATCATCATCATCATCATCATCTCATCATGATATCATCATCATCATCATCATCATCATCATCTCATCATCATCATCATCATCTCATCATGATATCATCATCATCATCTCTTCATGATATCATCATCATGATATCATCATCATCTCATCATGATATCATCATGATATCATCATAATGATATCATCATCATTATCATCATCTCATCATGATATCATCATCATGATATCATCATCATCATCATCTCATCATGATATCATCATCATCTCATCATATCATCATCATAATCATCTCATCATGATATCATCATCATCATCATCATCATCTCATCATGATATCATCATCATCATCATCATCATCATCTCATCATGATATCACCATCATCTCATCATGATATCATCATCATCATCATCATCATCATCTCATCATGATATCATCATCATCATCATCATCATCATCTCATCATGATATCACCATCATCTCATCATGATATCATCATCATCATCTCATCATGATATCATCATCATCATCTCATCATGATATCATCATCATCATCTCATCATGTTATCATCATCATCATCTCATCATGATATCATCATCATCATCATCATCATCATCTCATCATGATATCATCATGATATCATCATGATATCATCATGATATCATCATGATATCATCATCATCATCATCTCATCATGATATCATCATCATGATATCATCATCATCATCTCATCATGATATCATCATCATCATCATCATCATCTCATCATGATATCATCATGATATCATCATGATATCATCATGATATCATCATCATCATCATCTCATCATGATATCATCATCATGATATCATCATCATCATCATCTCATCATGATATCATCATTATCATCTCATCATGATATCATCATGATATAATCATTATCATCTCATCATGATATCATCATGATATAATCATTATCATCTCATCATGATATCATCATCATCTCATCATGGTATCATCATCATCTCATCATGATATCATCATCATCATCATCATCATCATCTCATCATGATATCATCATCATCATCTCATCATGATATCATGATCATGTCATCATGATATCATCATCATCTCATCATGATATCATCATCATCATCATCATCATCATCATCTCATCATGATATCATCATCATCATCATCATCTCATCATGATATCATCATCATCATCATCTCATCATGAGATCATCATCATCTCATCATAATATCATCATCATCATCTCATCATGATATCATCATCATCATCTCATCATGATATCATCATCATCATCTCATCATGATATCATCATCATGTCATCATGATATCATCATCATCTCATCATGATATCATCATCATCATCATCAACATCATCTCATCATGATATCATCATCATCATCATCATCTCATCATGATATCATCATCATCATCATCTCATCATGAGATCATCATCATCTCATCATAATATCATCATCATCTCATCATGAGATCATCATCATCTCATCATAATATCATCATCATCTCATCATGATATCATCATCATCATCTCATCATGATATCATCATCATCATCTCATCATGATATCATCATCATCATCTCATCATGTTATCATCATCATCATCATCTCATCATGATATCATCATCATCATCTCATCATGATATCATCATCATGATATCATCATCATCATCATCATCATCATCATCATCTCATCATGATATCATCATCTCATCATGATATCATCATCATGATATCATAATCATGACATCATCATCATCATCTCATCATGATATCATCATCATCTCATCATGATATCATCATCATTATCATCTCATCATGATATCATCATCATGATATCATCATCATCTCATCACGATATCATCATCATCAGCTCATCATGATATCATCATCATCTCATCATATCATCATCATCATGATATCATGATATCATCATCATCTCATCATTATATCATCATCATCATCATCATCTCATCATGATATCATCATCATCTCATCATGTTATCATCATCATGATATCATCATCATCATTATCTCATCATGATATCATCATCATCTCATCATGATATCATCAGCATCATCATCATCATCATCATCATCATCTCATCATGATATCATCATCATCTCATCATGATATCATCAGCATCATCATCATCATCATCATCATCTCATCATGATATCATCATAATCATCATCATCATCTCATCATGATATCATCATCATCATCATCATCATCATCATCATCTCATCATGATATCATCATCATCATCTCACCATGTTATCATCATCATCATCATCATGATATCATCATCATCATCATCATCATCATCATCATCATCTCATCATGATATCATCATCATCTCATCATGATATCATCATCATGATATCATCATCTCATTATGATATCATCATCATGATATCATCATAATCTCATCATGATATCATCATCATGATATCATCATCATGATATCATCATCTCATCATCATCATCTCATCATCTCATCATCTCATCATCATGATATCATCATGATATCATCATCTCATCATGATATCATCATCATCATCATCATCATCTCATCATGATATCATCATCATGATATCATCATCTCATCATCATCATCTCATCATCTCATCATCTCATCATCATGATATCATCATCGTCATCATCAACTCATCATGATATCATCATCATCATCATCATCATCATCTCATCATGATATCATCATCATCATCATCATCTCATCATGATATCAACATCATCATCATCATCTCATAATGATATCATCATCATCATCATCATCTCATCATGATATCATCATCATGACATCATCATCAGCATCATCATCTCATCATGATATCATCATCATGATATCATCATCATCATCATCTCATCATGATATCATCATCATCATCTCATCATGATATCATCATCATCATCTCATCATGATATCATCATCATCATCTCATCATGATATCATCATCATCTCATCATGATATCATCATCATCTCATCATGATATCATCATCATCATCATCATCATCATCATCATCATCATCATCATCTCATCATGATATCATCATCATCATCATCATATCATAATGATATCATCATCATCATCATCTCATCATGATATCATCATCATGACATCATCATCAGCATCATCATCTCATCATGATATCATCATCATGATATCATCATCATCATCATCTCATCATGATATCATCATCATCATCTCATCATGATATCATCATCATCATCATCATCATCATCATCATCATCATCATCATCTCATCATGATATCATCATCATCATCATCATCATCTCATCATTATATCATCATCATCTCATCATGATATCATCATGATATCATCATTATCATCTCATCATGATATCATCATCATCTCATCATGATATCATCATCATCATCATCTCATCATGATATCATCAACATGATATCATCATCATCATTCTCTCATCATGATATCATCATTATCATCTCATCATGATATCATCATGATATCATCATTATCATCTCATCATGATATCATCATCATCTCATCATGATATCATCATCTCATCATGATATCATCATCATCATCATCATCTCATCATGATATCATCATCATCATCTCATCATGATATCATCATCATCTCATCATGATATCATCATCATCTCATCATGATATCATCATCATCTCATCATGATATCATCAGCATCATCATCATCATCATCTCATCATGATATCATCATCATCATCATCATCTCATCATGATATCATCATCATCATCATCATCATCATCATCATCATCTCATCATGATATCACCATCATCTCATCATGATATCATCATCATCATCTCATCATGATATCATCATCATCATCATCTCATCATGATATCATCATCATCATCTCATCATGTTATCATCATCATCATCTCATCATGATATCATCATCATCATCATCATCATCATCATCATCATCATCTCATCATGATATCATCATGATATCATCATGATATCATCATGATATCATCATGATATCATCATCATCATCATCTCATCATGATATCATCATCATGATATCATCATCATCATCTCATCATGATATCATCATTATCATCTCATCATGATATCATCATGATATAATCATTATCATCTCATCATGATATCATCATCATCTCATCATGGTATCATCATCATCTCATCATGATATCATCATCATCATCATCATCATCTCATCATGATATCATCATCATCATCTCATCATGATATCATCATCATGTCATCATGATATCATCATCATCTCATCATGATATCATCATCATCATCATCATCATCATCATCATCATCTCATCATGATATCATCATCATCATCATCATCATCATCTCATCATGATATCATCATCATCATCATCTCATCATGAGATCATCATCATCTCATCATAATATCATCATCATCTCATCATGATATCATCATCATCATCTCATCATGATATCATCATCATCATCTCATCATGATATCATCATCATGTCATCATGATATCATCATCATCTCATCATGATATCATCATCATCATCATCATCATCTCATCATGATATCATCATCATCATCATCATCATCATCTCATCATGATATCATCATCATCATCATCTCATCATGAGATCATCATCATCTCATCATAATATCATCATCATCTCATCATGATATCATCATCATCATCATCATCATCATCTCATCATGATATCATCATCATGATATCATCATCATCATCATCATCTCATCATGATATCATCATCTCATCATGATATCATCATCATGATATCATAATCATGACATCATCATCATCATCTCATCATGATATCATCATCATCTCATCATGATATCATCATCATGATATCATCATCATCTCATCACGATATCATCATCATCAGCTCATCATGATATCATCATCATCTCATCATCTCATCATCATCATCTCATCATGATATCATCATCATCTCATCATTATATCATCATCATCATCATCATCATCATCATCTCATCATGATATCATCATCATCTCATCATGTTATCATCATCATGATATCATCATCATCATTATCTCATCATGATATCATCATCATCTCATCATGATATCATCAGCATCATCATCATCATCATCATCATCATCATCATCTCATCATGATATCATCATCATCTCATCATGATATCATCAGCATCATCATCATCATCATCATCATCATCTCATCATGATATCATCATAATCATCATCATCATCTCATCATGATATCATCATCATCATCATCATCATCTCATCATGATATCATCATCATCATCTCATCATGTTATCATCATCATCATCATCATCATCATCTCATCATGATATCATCATCATCTCATCATGATATCATCATCATCATCTCATCATGATATCATCATCATCTCATCATGATATCATCAGCATCATCATCATCATCATCTCATCATGATATCATCATCATCATCATCATCATCATCATCATCTCATCATGATATCATCATCATCTCATCATGTTATCATCATCATCATCATCATCATCATCATCATCTCATCATGATATCATCATCATCTCATCATGATATCATCATCATCATCATCTCATCATGATATCATCATCATCATCATCATCTCATCATTATATCATCATCATCATCATCATCTCATCATGATATCATCATCATCATCATCATCTCATCATTATATCATCATCATCTCATCATGATATCATGATATCATCATCATCTCATCATGATATCATCATCATCTCATCATGATATCATCATTATCATCTCATCATGATATCATCATGATATCATCATTATCATCTCATCATGATATCATCATCATCTCATCATGATATCATCATCTCATCATGATATCATCATCATCATCATCATCATCTCATCATGATATCATCATCTCATCATGATATCATCATCATCATCATCATCATCTCATCATGATATCATCATCATCATCATCTCATCATGATATCATCATCATGACATCATCATCAGCATCATCATCTCATCATGATATCATCATCATGATATCAACATCATCATCATCATCATCTCATCATGATATCATCATCATCATCATCTCATCATGATATCATCATCATGACATCATCATCAGCATCATCATCTCATCATGATATCATCATCATGATATCATCATCATCATCATCTCATCATGATATCATCATCATCATCTCATCATGATATCATCATCATCATCAGCATCATCATCTCATCATGATATCATCATCATCTCATCATTATATCATCATCATCTCATCATGATATCATCATCATCATCATCATCATCATCAGCATCATCATCTCATCATGATATTATCATCATCATCTCATCATGATATCATCATCATCATCATCTCATCATGATATCATCATCATCTCATCATGATATCATCATCATCATCATCTCATCATAATATCATCATCATCTCATCATGATATTATCATCATCATCTCATCATGATATCATCATCATCATCTCATCATGATATCATCATCATCATCTCATCATGTTATCATCATCATCATCATCATCATCATCATCATCATCTCATCATGATATCATCATCATCATCATCTCATCATGATATCATCATCATGATATCATCATCATCATCATCATCATCTCATCATGATATCATCATCTCATCATGATATCATCATCATGATATCATAATCATGACATCATCATCATCATCATCATCTCATCATGATATCATCATCGTCTCATCATGATATCATCATCATCATCATCATCATCTCATCATGATATCATCATCATCATCATCATCATCTCATCATGATATCATCATCATCATCTCATCATGATATCATCATCATCATCTCATCATGATATCATCATCATCATCTCATCATGTTATCATCATCATCATCATAATCTCATCATGATATCATCATCATCATCATCTCATCATGTTATCATCATCATCATCATCATCATCATCATCTCATCATGATATCATGATCATGATATCATCATCATCATCTCATCATCATCATCATCATGATATCATCATCATCATCATCATCATCATCATCATCATCATCTCCTCATCATGATATCATCATCATGATAGCATCATCATCTCATCATGATATCATCATCATCTCATCATGATATCATCATCATGATATCATCATCATCATCATCTCATCATGATATCATCATCATGATATCATCAATATCATCATCTCATGATGATATCATCATCATCATCTCATCATGATATCATCATCATAGTATCATAATCATGACATCATCATCATCATCATCATCTCATCATGATATCATCATCATCTCATCATGATATCCTCATCATCATCATCTCATCATGATATCATCATCATGATATCATCATCATCTCATCACGATATCATCATCATCAGCTCATCATGGTATCATCATCATCTCATCATATCATCAACATCATCTCATCATGATATCATCATCATGATATCATCATCATCATAATCTCATCATGATATCATCATCATCTCATCATTATATCATCATCATCATCATCATCATTTCATCATGATATCATCATCATCTCATCATGATATCAACATGATATCATCATTATCATCTCATCATGATATCATCATCATCATCATCATCATCATCATCATCATCATCATCATCTCATCATGATATCATCATCATCATCATCATCTCATCATGATATCATCAGCATCATCATCATCATCATCATAATCATCTCATCATGATATCATCATCATCTCATCATGATATCATCAGCATCATTATCATCATCATCATCTCATCATGATATCATCATCATCTCATCATGATATCATCAGCAGCATCATCATCATCATCTCATCATGATATCATCATCATCATCATCATCATCATCATCATCATCATCATCTCATCATTATATCATCATCATCTCATCATGATATCATCATGATATCATCATTATCATCTCATCATGATATCATCATCTCATCATGATATCATCATCATCATCATCTCATCATGATATCATCATCATGATATCATCATCATCATCATCTCATCATGATATCATCATTATCATCTCATCATGATATCATCATGATATCATCATTATCATCTCATCATGATATCATTATCATCTCATCATCATCTCATCATGATATCATCATCTCATCATGATATCATCATCATCATCATCATCATCTCATCATGATATCATCATCATCATCTCATCATGATATCATCATCATCTCATCATGATATCATCATCATCTCATCATGATATCATCATCATCTCATCATGATATCATCATCATCATCATCATCATCATCTCATCATGATATCAACATCATCATCATCATCTCATAATGATATCATCATCATCATCATCATCTCATCATGATATCATCATCATGACATCATCATCAGCATCATCATCTCATCATGATATCATCATCATGATATCATCATCATCATCATCATCTCATCATGATATCATCATCATCATCTCATCATGATATCATCATCATCATCTCATCATGATATCATCATCATCTCATCATGATATCATCATCATCTCATCATGATATCATCATCATCATCATCATCATCATCATCATCATCATCATCATCATCATCATCTCATCATGATATCATCATCATCATCTCATCATGATATCATCATCATCTCATCATGATATCATCATCATCTCATCATGATATCATCATCATCATCATCATCATCATCATCATCATCATCATCTCATCATGATATCATCATCATCATCATCATATCATAATGATATCATCATCATCATCATCTCATCATGATATCATCATCATGACATCATCATCAGCATCATCATCTCATCATGATATCATCATCATGATATCATCATCATCATCATCATCATCATCATCATCATCATCATCTCATCATGATATCATCATCATCATCATCATCATCATCATCTCATCATTATATCATCATCATCTCATCATGATATCATCATGATATCATCATTATCATCTCATCATGATATCATCATCATCTCATCATGATATCATCATCATCATCATCTCATCATGATATCATCATCATCATCATCTCATCATGATATCATCATTATCATCTCATCATGATATCATCATGATATCATCATTATCATCTCATCATGATATCATCATCATCTCATCATGATATCATCATCTCATCATGATATCATCATCATCATCATCATCTCATCATGATATCATCATCATCATCTCATCATGATATCATCATCATCTCATCATGATATCATCATCATCTCATCATGATATCATCATCATCATCATCATCATCATCTCATAATGATATCATCATCATCATCATCTCATCATGATATCATCATCATGACATCATCATCAGCATCATCATCTCATCATGATATCATCATCATGATATCATCATCATCTCATCACGATATCATCATCATCAGCTCATTATGATATTATCATCATCTCATCATATCATCATCATCATCATCTCATCATGATATCATCATCATCTCATCATTATATCATCATCATCATCATCATCTCATCATGATATCATCATCATCTCATCATGTTATTATCATCATGATATCATCATCATCATCATCATCATCATCTCATCATGATATCATCATCATCTCATCATGATATCATCAGCATCATCATCATCATCTCATCATGATATCATCATCATCATCATCATCTCATCATGATATCATCATCATCATCATCATCATCATCTCATCATGATATCACCATCATCTCATCATGATATCATCATCATCATCTCATCATAATATCATCATCATCATCATCATCTCATCATGATATCATCATCATCATCTCATCATGTTATCATCATCATCATCTCATCATGATATCATCATCATCATCATCATCATCATCATCATCTCATCATGATATCATCATGATATCATCATGATATCATCATCATCATCATCTCATCATGATATCATCATCATGATATCATCATCATCATCTCATCATGATATCATCATTATCATCTCATCATGATATCATCATGATATAATCATTATCATCTCATCATGATATCATCATCATCTCATCATGGTATCATCATCATCTCATCATGATATCATCATCATCATCATCATCATCTCATCATGATATCATCATCATCATCTCATCATGATATCATCATCATCTCATCATGATATCATCATCATCATCATCATCATCATCTCATCATGATATCATCATCATCATCATCATCATCTCATCATGATATCATCATCATCATCATCTCATCATGAGATCATCATCATCTCATCATAATATCATCATCATCTCATCATGATATCATCATCATCATCATCTCATCATGATATCATCATCATCATCTCATCATGATATCATCATCATGTCATCATGATATCATCATCATCTCATCATGATATCATCATCATCATCATCATCATCATCATCTCATCATGATATCATCATCATCATCATCATCATCATCATCATCTCATCATGATATCATCATCATCATCATCTCATCATGAGATCATCATCATCTCATCATAATATCATCATCATCTCATCATGATATCATCATCATCATCATCATCATCATCTCATCATGATATCATCATCATGATATCATCATCATCATCATCATCTCATCATGATATCATCATCTCATCATGATATCATCATCATGATATCATAATCATGACATCATCATCTCATCATGATATCATCATCATCTCATCATGATATCATCATCATGATATCATCATCATCTCATCACGATATCATCATCATCAGCTCATCATGATATCATCATCATCTCATCATCTCATCATCATCATCTCATCATAATATCATCATCATCTCATCATTATATCATCATCATCATCATCATCTCATCATGATATCATCATCATCTCATCATGTTATCATCATCATGATATCATCATCATCATTATCTCATCATGATATCATCATCATCTCATCATGATATCATCAGCATCATCATCATCATCATCATCATCATCATCATCATCATCATCATCTCATCATGATATCATCATCATCTCATCATGATATCATCAGCATCATCATCATCATCATCATCATCTCATCATGATATCATCATAATCATCATCATCATCTCATCATGATATCATCATCATCATCATCTCATCATGATATCATCATCATCATCTCATCATGTTATCATCATCATCATCATCATCATCATCTCATCATGATATCATCATCATCTCATCATGATATCATCATCATCATCATCTCATCATGATATCATCATCATCTCATCATGATATCATCATCATCATCATCATCATCATCATCATCTCATCATGATATCATCATAATCATCATCATCATCTCATCATGATATCATCATCATCATCATCATCATCATCATCATCTCATCATGATATCATCATCATCTCATCATGTTATCATCATCATCATCATCATCATCATCATCATCATCATCTTCTCATCATGATATCATCATCATCTCATCATGATATCATCATCATCATCATCATCTCATCATGATATCATCATCATCATCATCATCTCATCATTATATCATCATCATCATCATCATCTCATCATGATATCATCATCATCATCATCATCTCATCATTATATCATCATCATCTCATCATGATATCATGATATCATCATCATCTCATCATGATATCATCATCATCTCATCATGATATCATCATTATCATCTCATCATGATATCATCATGATATCATCATGATATCATCATTATCATCTCATCATGATATCATCATCATCTCATCATGATATCATCATCTCATCATGATATCATCATCATCATCATCATCATCTCATCATGATATCATCATCTCATCATGATATCATCATCATCATCATCATCATCTCATCATGATATCATCATCATCATCATCTCATCATGATATCATCATCATGACATCATCATCAGCATCATCATCTCATCATGATATCATCATCATGATATCAACATCATCATCATCATCATCTCATCATGATATCATCATCATCATCATCTCATCATGATATCATCATCATGACATCATCATCAGCATCATCATCTCATCATGATATCATCATCATGATATCATCATCATCATCATCTCATCATGATATCATCATCATCATCTCATCATGATATCATCATCATCATCATCATCATCAGCATCATCATCTCATCATGATATCATCATCATCTCATCATTATATCATCATCATCTCATCATGATATCATCATCATCATCTCATCATGATATCATCATCATCATCATCTCATCATGATATTATCATCATCATCTCATCATGATATCATCATCATCATCATCATCATCTCATCATGATATCATCATCATCTCATCATGATATCATCATCATCATCATCTCATCATAATATCATCATCATCTCATCATGATATTATCATCATCATCTCATCATGATATCATCATCATCATCTCATCATGATATCATCATCATCATCATCTCATCATGTTATCATCATCATCATCATCATCATCTCATCATGATATCATCATCATCATCATCATCTCATCATGATATCATCATCATGATATCATCATCATCATCATCATCATCTCATCATGATATCATCATCTCATCATGATATCATCATCATGATATCATAATCATGACATCATCATCATCATCATCTCATCATGATGTCATCATCGTCTCATCATGATATCATCATCATCATCATCATCATCTCATCATGATATCATCATCATGATATCATAATCATCTCATCACGATATCATCATCATCAGCTCATCATGATATCATCATCATCTCATCATATCATCATCATCATCATCATCTCATCATGATATCATCATCATCTCATCATTATATCATCATCATCATCATCATCATGTCATCATGATATCATCATCATCTCATCATGTTATCATCATCATGATATCATCATCATCATCATCATCATCATCATCATCATCTCATCATGATATCATCATCATCTCATCATGATATCATCAGCATCATCATCATCATCATCATCATCATCTCATCATGATATCATCATCATCTCATCATGATATCATCAGCATCATCATCATCATCATCATCATCTCATCATGATATCATCATCATCATCATCATCATCATCTCATCATGATATCATCATCATCATCATCATCATCTCATCATGATATCATCATCATCTCATCATGATATCATCATCATCATCTCATCATGATATCATCATCATCATCATCTCATCATGTTATCATCATCATCATCATCATCTCATCATGATATCATCATCATCATCATCATCTCATCATGATATCATCATGATATCATCATGATATCATCATGATATCATCATGATATCATCATCATCATCATCTCATCATGATATCATCATCATGATATCATCATCATCATCATCTCATCATGATATCATCATGATATAATCATTATCATCTCATCATGATATCATCATCATCTCATCATGGTATCATCATCATCTCATCATGATATCATCATCATCATCATCATCATCATCATCTCATCATGATATCATCATCATCATCTCATCATGATATCATCATCATCATCTCATCATGTTATCATCATCATCTCATCATGATATCATCATCATCATCATCATCTCATCATGATATCATCATCATCATCTCATCATGATATCATCATCATCATCTCATCATGATATCATCATCATCATCTCATCATGTTATCATCATCATCATCATAATCTCATCATGATATCATCATCATCATCATCTCATCATGTTATCATCATCATCATCATCATCATCATCTCATCATGATATCATCATCATCATCATCATCATCATCATCATCTCATCATGATATCATCATCATGATATCATCATCATCATCTCATCATCTCATCATCATGATATCATCATCATCATCATCATCATCATCATCTCCTCATCATGATATCATCATCATGATAGCATCATCATCATCATCTCATCATGATATCATCATCATCTCATCATGATATCATCATCATGATATCATCATCATCATCATCTCATCATGATATCATCATCATGATATCATCAATATCATCATCTCATCATGATATCATCATCATCATCTCATCATGATATCATCATCATGGTATCATAATCATGACATCATCATCATCATCATCATCTCATCATGATATCATCATCATCTCATCATGATATCCTCATCATCATCATCTCATCATGATATCATCATCATGATATCATCATCATCTCATCACGATATCATCATCATCAGCTCATCATGGTATCATCATCATCTCATCATATCATCAACATCATCTCATCATGATATCATCATCATGATATCATCATCATCATAATCTCATCATGATATCATCATTATCATCTCATCATGATATCATCATCATCATCATCATCATTTCATCATGATATCATCATCATCTCATCATGATATCAACATGATATCATCATTATCATCTCATCATGATATCATCATCATCATCATCATCATCATCATCATCATCATCTCATCATGATATCATCATCATCATCATCATCTCATCATTATATCATCATCATCTCATCATGATATCATCATCATGATATCATCATCATCATCATCTCATCATGACATCATCATCATCATCATCTCACCATGATATCATCATCATCATCTCATCATGTTATCATCATCATCATCTCATCATGATATCATCATCATCATCATCATCATCTCATCATGATATCATCATCATCATCTCATCATGATATCATCATCATCATCTCATCATGATATCATCATCATCATCTCATCATGTTATCATCATCATCATCATAATCTCATCATGATATCATCATCATCATCATCTCATCATGTTATCATCATCATCATCATCATCATCATCTCATCATGATATCATCATCATCATCATCATCATCATCTCATCATGATATCATCATCATGATATCATCATCTCATCATCTCATCATCATGATATCATCATCATCATCATCATCATCATCATCATCATCTCCTCATCATGATATCATCATCATGATAGCATCATCATCATCATCTCATCATGATATCATCATCATCATCTCATCATGATATCATCATCATCATCTCATCATGTTATCATCATCATCATCATAATCTCATCATGATATCATCATCATCATCATCTCATCATGTTATCATCATTATCATCATCATCATCATCTCATCATGATATCATCATCATCATCATCATCATCATCTCATCATGATATCATCATCATCATCATCATCATCTCATCATTATATCATCATCATGATATCATCATCATCATCTCATCATCTCATCATGATATCATCATCATCATCTCATAATGATATCATCATCATCATCATCTCATCATGATATCATCATCATGACATCATCATCAGCATCATCATCTCATCATGATATCATCATCATGATATCATCATCATCATCATCTCATCATGATATCATCATCATCATCTCATCATGATATCATCATCATCATCATCATCATCTCATCATGATATTATCATCATCATCTCATCATGATATCATCATCATCATCATCATCATCTCATCATGATATCATCATCATCTCATCATGATATCATCATCATCATCATCTCATCATAATATCATCATCATCTCATCATGATATTATCATCATCATCTCATCATGATATCATCATCATCATCTCATCATGATATCATCATCATCATCATCTCATCATGTTATCATCATCATCATCATCATCATCTCATCATGATATCATCATCATCATCATCATCTCATCATGATATCATCATCATGATATCATCATCATCATCATCATCATCTCATCATGATATCATCATCTCATCATGATATCATCATCATGATATCATAATCATGACATCATCATCATCATCATCTCATCATGATGTCATCATCGTCTCATCATGATATCATCATCATCATCATCATCATCTCATCATGATATCATCATCATGATATCATAATCATCTCATCACGATATCATCATCATCATCAGCTCATCATGATATCATCATCATCTCATCATATCATCATCATCATCATCATCTCATCATGATATCATCATCATCTCATCATTATATCATCATCATCATCATCATCATGTCATCATGATATCATCATCATCTCATCATGTTATCATCATCATGATATCATCATCATCATCATCATCATCATCATCATCATCTCATCATGATATCATCATCATCTCATCATGATATCATCAGCATCATCATCATCATCATCATCTCATCATGATATCATCATCATCTCATCATGATATCATCAGCATCATCATCATCATCATCATCTCATCATGATATCATCATCATCTCATCATGATATCATCAGCATCATCATCATCATCATCATCTCATCATGATATCATCATCATCATCATCATCATCATCTCATCATGATATCATCATCATCATCATCATCTCATCATGATATCATCATCATCTCATCATGATATCATCATCATCATCTCATCATGATATCATCATCATCATCATCTCATCATGTTATCATCATCATCATCATCATCTCATCATGATATCATCATCATCATCATCATCTCATCATGATATCATCATGATATCATCATGATATCATCATGATATCATCATGATATCATCATCATCATCATCTCATCATGATATCATCATCATGATATCATCATCATCATCATCTCATCATGATATCATCATGATATAATCATTATCATCTCATCATGATATCATCATCATCTCATCATGGTATCATCATCATCTCATCATGATATCATCATCATCATCATCATCATCATCATCTCATCATGATATCATCATCATCATCTCATCATGATATCATCATCATCATCTCATCATGTTATCATCATCATCTCATCATGATATCATCATCATCATCATCATCTCATCATGATATCATCATCATCATCTCATCATGATATCATCATCATCATCTCATCATGATATCATCATCATCATCTCATCATGTTATCATCATCATCATCATAATCTCATCATGATATCATCATCATCATCATCTCATCATGTTATCATCATCATCATCATCATCATCATCATCTCATCATGATATCATCATCATCATCATCATCATCATCTCATCATGATATCATCATCATGATATCATCATCATCATCTCATCATCTCATCATCATGATATCATCATCATCATCATCATCATCATCATCATCATCTCCTCATCATGATATCATCATCATGATAGCATCATCATCATCATCTCATCATGATATCATCATCATCTCATCATGATATCATCATCATGATATCATCATCATCATCATCTCATCATGATATCATCATCATGATATCATCAATATCATCATCTCATCATGATATCATCATCATAATCTCATCATGATATCATCATTATCATCTCATCATGATATCATCATCATCATCATCATCATTTCATCATGATATCATCATCATCTCATCATGATATCAACATGATATCATCATTATCATCTCATCATGATATCATCATCATCATCATCATCATCATCATCATCATCATCTCATCATGATATCATCATCATCATCATCATCTCATCATTATATCATCATCATCTCATCATGATATCATCATCATGATATCATCATCATCATCATCTCATCATGACATCATCATCATCATCATCTCACCATGATATCATCATCATCATCTCATCATGTTATCATCATCATCATCTCATCATGATATCATCATCATCATCATCATCATCTCATCATGATATCATCATCATCATCTCATCATGATATCATCATCATCATCTCATCATGATATCATCATCATCATCTCATCATGTTATCATCATCATCATCATAATCTCATCATGATATCATCATCATCATCATCTCATCATGTTATCATCATCATCATCATCATCTCATCATGATATCATCATCATCATCATCATCATCATCATCTCATCATGATATCATCATCATGATATCATCATCATCATCTCATCATCTCATCATCATGATATCATCATCATCATCATCATCATCATCATCATCTCCTCATCATGATATCATCATCATGATAGCATCATCATCATCATCTCATCATGATATCATCATCATCATCTCATCATGATATCATCATCATCATCTCATCATGTTATCATCATCATCATCATCATAATCTCATCATGATATCATCATCATCATCATCTCATCATGTTATCATCATTATCATCATCATCATCATCTCATCATGATATCATCATCATCATCATCATCATCATCTCATCATGATATCATCATCATGATATCATCATCATCATCTCATCATCTCATCATGATATCATCATCATCATCTCATAATGATATCATCATCATCATCATCTCATCATGATATCATCATCATGACATCATCATCAGCATCATCATCTCATCATGATATCATCATCATGATATCATCATCATCATCATCTCATCATGATATCATCATCATCATCTCATCATGATATCATCATCATCATCATCATCATCATCATCTCATCATGATATCATCATCATCATCATCATCTCATCATGATATCATCATCATGGTATCATAATCATGACATCATCATCATCATCATCATCTCATCATGATATCATCATCATCTCATCATGATATCCTCATCATCATCATCTCATCATGATATCATCATCATGATATCATCATCATCTCATCACGATATCATCATCATCAGCTCATCATGGTATCATCATCATCTCATCATATCATCAACATCATCTCATCATGATATCATCATCATGATATCATCATCATCATAATCTCATCATGATATCATCATTATCATCTCATCATGATATCATCATCATCATCATCATCATCATTTCATCATGATATCATCATCATCTCATCATGATATCAACATGATATCATCATTATCATCTCATCATGATATCATCATCATCATCATCATCATCATCATCATCATCATCATCTCATCATGATATCATCATCATCATCATCATCTCATCATTATATCATCATCATCTCATCATGATATCATCATCATGATATCATCATCATCATCATCTCATCATGACATCATCATCATCATCATCTCACCATGATATCATCATCATCATCTCATCATGTTATCATCATCATCATCTCATCATGATATCATCATCATCATCATCATCATCATCATCTCACCATGATATCATCATCATCATCTCATCATGTTATCATCATCATCATCTCATCATGATATCATCATCATCATCATCATCATCATCATCTCATCATGATATCATCATCATCATCTCATCATGATATCATCATCATCATCTCATCATGATATCATCATCATCATCTCATCATGTTATCATCATCATCATCATAATCTCATCATGATATCATCATCATCATCATCTCATCATGTTATCATCATCATCATCATCATCATCATCTCATCATGATATCATCATCATCATCATCATCATCATCATCATCTCATCATGATATCATCATCATGATATCATCATCATCATCTCATCATCTCATCATCATGATATCATCATCATCATCATCATCATCATCATCATCATCATCATCTCCTCATCATGATATCATCATCATGATAGCATCATCATCATCATCTCATCATGATATCATCATCATCATCTCATCATGATATCATCATCATCATCTCATCATGTTATCATCATCATCATCATAATCTCATCATGATATCATCATCATCATCATCTCATCATGTTATCATCATTATCATCATCATCATCATCTCATCATGATATCATCATCATCATCATCATCATCATCTCATCATGATATCATCATCATGATATCATCATCATCATCTCATCATCTCATCATGATATCATCATCATCATCTCATAATGATATCATCATCATCATCATCTCATCATGATATCATCATCATGACATCATCATCAGCATCATCATCTCATCATGATATCATCATCATGATATCATCATCATCATCATCTCATCATGATATCATCATCATCATCTCATCATGATATCATCATCATCATCATCATCATCATCATCTCATCATGATATCATCATCATCATCATCATCTCATCATTATATCATCATCATCTCATCATGATATCATCATGATATCATCATTATCATCTCATCATGATATCATCATCATCTCATCATGATATCATCATCATCATCATCTCATCATGATATCATCATCATCATCTCATCATTATATCATCATCATCTCATCATGATATCATCATGATATCATCATTATCATCTCATCATGATATCATCATCATCTCATCATGATATCATCATCATCATCATCTCATCATGATATCATCATCATCTCATCATGATATCATCATTATAATCTCATCATGATATCATCATGATATCATCATTATCATCTCATCATGATATCATCATCATCTCATCATGATATCATCATCTCATCATGATATCATCATCATCATCATCATCTCATCATGATATCATCATCATCATCTCATCATGATATCATCATCATCTCATCATGATATCATCATCATCTCATCATGATATCATCATCATCATCATCTCATCATGATATCATCATCATCATCATCATCATCTCATAATGATATCATCATCATCATCTCATCATGATATCATCATCATGACATCATCATCAGCATCATCATCTCATCATGATATCATCATCATGATATCATCATCATCTCATCACGATATCATCATTATCAGCTCATCATGATATTATCATCATCTCATCATATCATCATCATCATCATCTCATCATGATATCATCATCATCTCATCATTATATCATCATCATGATCTCATCATCATCATCATCATCATCATCATCATCTCATCATGATATCATCATCATCTCATCATGATATCATCAGCATCATCATCATCATCATCATCTCATCATGATATCATCATCATCTCATCATGATATCATCAGCATCATCATCATCATCATCATCATCTCATCATGATATCATCATCATCATCATCATCATCTCATCATGATATCATCATCATCATCATCATCATCATCATCATCATCATCATCATCATCTCATCATGATATCACCATCATCTCATCATGATATCATCATCATCATCTCATCATGATATCATCATCATCATCATCTCATCATGATATCATCATCATCATCTCATTATGTTATCATCATCATCATCTCATCATGATATCATCATCATCATCATCATCTCATCATGATATCATCATGATATCATCATGATATCATCATGATATCATCATCATCATCATCTCATCATGAGATCATCATCATCTCATCATAATATCATCATCATCTCATCATGATATCATCATCATCATCTCATCATGATATCATCATCATCATCATCTCATCATGTTATCATCATCATCATCATCATCATCTCATCATGATATCATCATCATCATCATCATCTCATCATGATATCATCATGATATCATCATGATATCATCATGATATCATCATCATCATCATCATCTCATCATGATATCATCATCATGATATCATCATCATCATCATCTCATCATGATATCATCATTATCATCTCATCATGATATCATCATGATATAATCATTATCATCTCATCATGATATCATCATCATCTCATCATGGTATCATCATCATCTCATCATGATATCATCATCATCATCATCATCTCATCATGATATCATCATCATCATCTCATCATGATATCATCATCATGTCATCATGATATCATCATCATCTCATCATGATATCATCATCATCATCATCATCATCTCATCATGATATCATCATCATCATCATCATCATCATCTCATCATGATATCATCATCATCATCATCTCATCATGAGATCATCATCATCTCATCATAATATCATCATCATCTCATCATGATATCATCATCATCATCTCATCATGATATCATCATCATCATCTCATCATGATATCATCATCATGTCATCATGATATCATCATCATCTCATCATGATATCATCATCATCATCATCATCATCATCATCATCTCATCATGATATCATCATCATCATCATCATCTCATCATGATATCATCATCATCATCTCATCATGAGATCATCATCATCTCATCATAATATCATCATCATCTCATCATGATATCATCATCATCATCATCATCATCATCTCATCATGATATCATCATCATGATATCATCATCATCATCATCTCATCATGATTTCATCATCTCATCATGATATCATCATCATGATATCATAATCATGACATCATCATCATCATCTCATCATGATATCATCATCATCTCATCATGATATCATCATCATGATATCATCATCATCTCATCACGATATCATCATCATCAGCTCATCATGATATCATCATCATCTCATCATCTCATCATCATCATCTCATCATGATATCATCATCATCTCATCATTATATCATCATCATCATCATCATCATCATCTCATCATGATATCATCATCATCTCATCATGTTATCATCATCATGATATCATCATCATCATTATCTCATCATGATATCATCATCATCTCATCATGATATCATCAGCATCATCATCATCATCATCATCATCATCATCATCATCATCTCATCATGATATCATCATCATCTCATCATGATATCATCAGCATCATCATCATCATCATCATCATCATCATCTCATCATGATATCATCATAATCATCATCATCATCTCATCATGATATCATCATCATCATCATCTCATCATGATATCATCATCATCATCTCATCATGTTATCATCATCATCATCATCATCATCATCTCATCATGATATCATCATCATCTCATCATGATATCATCATCATCATCTCATCATGATATCATCATCATCTCATCATGATATCATCATCATCATCATCATCATCATCATCATCATCTCATCATGATATCATCATAATCATCTTCATCATCTCATCATGATATCATCATCATCATCATCATCATCATCATCATCATCTCATCATGATATCATCATCATCTCATCATGTTATCATCATCATCATCATCATCATCATCATCATCATCATCATCATCTCATCATGATATCATCATCATCTCATCATGATATCATCATCATCATCATCATCTCATCATGATATCATCATCATCATCATCATCTCATCATTATATCATCATCATCTCATCATGATATCATGATATCATCATCATCTCATCATGATATCATCATTATCATCTCATCATGATATCATCATCATCATCATCTCATCATGATATCATCATTATCATCTCATCATGATATCATCATCATCTCATCATGATATCATCATTATCATCTCATCATGATATCATCATCATCTCATCATGATATCATCATCTCATCATGATATCATCATCATCATCATCATCTCATCATGATATCATCATCATCTCATCATGATATCATCATCATGACATCATCATCAGCATCATCATCTCATCATGATATCATCATCATGATATCAACATCATCATCATCATCATCTCATCATGATATCATCATCATCATCATCTCATCATGATATCATCATCATGACATCATCATCAGCATCATCATCTCATCATGATATCATCATCATGATATCATCATCATCATCATCTCATCATGATATCATCATCATCATCTCATCATGATATCATCATCATCATCATCATCATCAGCATCATCATCTCATCATGATATCATCATCATCTCATCATTATATCATCATCATCTCATCATGATATCATCATCATCATCTCATCATGATATCATCATCATCATCATCTCATCATGATATTATCATCATCATCTCATCATGATATCATCATCATCATCATCATCATCTCATCATGATATCATCATCATCATCATCTCATCATAATATCATCATCATCTCATCATGATATTATCATCATCATCTCATCATGATATCATCATCATCATCATCTCATCATGATATCATCATCATCATCTCATCATGTTATCATCATCATCATCATCATCATCATCATCATCATCTCATCATGATATCATCATCATCATCATCTCATCATGATATCATCATCATGATATCATCATCATCATCATCATCATCTCATCATGATATCATCATCTCATCATGATATCATCATCATGATATCATAATCATGACATCATCATCATCATGATATCATCATCGTCTCATCATGATATCATTATCATCATCATCATCATCTCATCATGATATCATCATCATGATATCATAATCATCTCATCACGATATCATCATCATCAGCTCATCATGATATCATCATCATCTCATCATGATATCATCATCATCATCATCTCATCATGATATCATCATCATGATATCATCATCATCATCATCATCATCTCATCATGATATCATCATCTCATCATGATATCATCATCATGATATCATAATCATGACATCATCATCATCATCATGATATCATCATCGTCTCATCATGATATCATCATCATCATCATCATCATCTCATCATGATATCATCATCATGATATCATAATCATCTCATCACGATATCATCATCATCAGCTCATCATGATATCATCATCATCTCATCATATCATCATCATCATCATCATCATCTCATCATTATATCATCATCATCATCATCATCATGTCATCATGATATCATCATCATCTCATCATGTTATCATCATCATGATATCATCATCATCATCATCATCATCATCATCTCATCATGATATCATCATCATCTCATCATGATATCATCAGCATCATCATCATCATCATCATCATCTCATCATGATATCATCATCATCTCATCATGATATCATCAGCATCATCATCATCATCATCATCATCTCATCATGATATCATCATCATCATCATCATCTCATCATGATATCATCATCATCATCATCATCATCTCATCATGATATCATCATCATCTCATCATGATATCATCATCATCATCTCATCATGATATCATCATCATCATCATCATCATCTCATCATGATATCATCATGATATCATCATGATATCATCATGATATCATCATGATATCATCATCATCATCATCTCATCATGATATCATCATCATGATATCATCATCATCATCATCTCATCATGATATCATCATTATCATCTCATCATGATATCATCATGATATAATCATTATCATCTCATCATGATATCATCATCATCTCATCATGGTATCATCATCATCTCATCATGATATCATCATCATCATCATCATCATCATCTCATCATGATATCATCATCATCATCTCATCATGATATCATCATCATGTCATCATGATATCATCATCATCTCATCATGATATCATCATCATCATCATCATCATCATCATCATCATCATCTCATCATGATATCATCATCATCATCATCATCATCATCTCATCATGATATCATCATCATCATCATCATCTCATCATGAGATCATCATCATCTCATCATAATATCATCATCATCTCATCATGATATCATCATCATCATCTCATCATGATATCATCATCATCATCTCATCATGATATCATCATCATCATCTCATCATGTTATCATCATCATCATCATCATCATCATCATCATCTCATCATGATATCATCATCATCATCTCATCATGATATCATCATCATGATATCATCATCATGATATCATCATCATGATATCATCATCATCATCATCTCATCATGATATCATCATCTCATCATGATATCATCATCATGATATCATAATCATGACATCATCATCATCATCATCTCATCATGATATCATCATCATCTCATCATGATATCATCATCATCATCATCATCTCATCATGATATCATCATCATCATCATCATCATCTCATCACGATATCATCATCATCAGCTCATCATGATATCATCATCATCTCATCATCATCATCTCATCATGATATCATCATCATCTCATCATTATATCATCATCATCATCATCATCATCATCATCTCATCATGATATCATCATCATCTCATCATGTTATCATCATCATGATATCATCATCATCATTATCTCATCATGATATCATCATCATCTCATCATGATATCATCAGCATCATCATCATCATCATCATCATCATCTCATCATGATATCATCATCATCTCATCATGATATCATCAGCATCATCATCATCATCATCTCATCATGATATCATCATCATCATCATCATCATCATCTCATCATGATATCATCATCATCATCTCATCATGTTATCATCATCATCATCATCATCTCATCATGATATCATCATCATCTCATCATGATATCATCATCATCTCATCATGATATCATCATCATCATCATCTCATCATAATATCATCATCATCTCATCATGATATCATCATCATCATCTCATCATGATATCATCATCATCATGATATCATGATATCATCATCATCTCATCATGTTATCATCATCATCATCATCTCATCATGATATCATCATCATCATCATGATATCATCATCATCATCTCATCATGACATCATCATCATCATCTCATCATGATATCATCATCATCATCTCATCATGATATCATCATCATCATCATCTCATCATAATATCATCATCATCTCATCATGATATCATCATCATCTCATCATGATATCATCATCATCATCATCTCATCATGTTATCATCATCATGATATCATCATCTCATCATGATATCATCATCATCATCATCATCATCTCATCATGATATCATCATCATGATATCATCATCATCATCATCTCATCATGTTATCATCATCATGATATCATCATCATCATCTCATCATATCATCATCATGATATCATCATCATCATCATCATCATCTCATCATGATATCATCATCATGATATCATCATCATCATCATCATCTCATCATCATCTCATCATGATATCATCATCATCATCATCATCATCATCATCTCATCATCATCATCATCATCATCTCATCATGATATCATCATCATGATATCATCATCTCATCATGATATCATCATCATGATATCATCATCTCATCATGATATCATCATCATGATATCATCATCATGATATCATCATCATGATATCATCATCATGATATCATCATCGTGATATCATCATCATGATATCATCATCATGATATTATCATCATGATATCATCATCTCATCATCATGATATCATCATCATCACCATTATCATCATCATCTCATCATGATATCATCATCATCTCATCATGATATCATCATCATCTCATCATGATATCATCATCATGATATCATCATCTCATCATGATATCATCATCATGATATCATCATAATCTCATCATGATATCATCATCATGATATCATCATCATGATATCATCATCTCATCATCATATCATCTCATCATCATGATATCATCATCGTCATCATCATCTCATCATGATATCATCATCATCATCATCATCTCATCATGATATCATCATCATCATCATCATCATCTCATCATGATATCATCATCATCATCATCATCTCATCATGATATCATCATCATCATCATCATCATCTCATCATGATATCATCATCATCTCATCATGATATCATCATCATCATCTCATCATGATATCATCATCATCATCATCATCATCTCATCATGATATCATCATGATATCATCATGATATCATCATGATATCATCATGATATCATCATCATCATCATCTCATCATGATATCATCATCATGATATCATCATCATCATCATCTCATCATGATATCATCATTATCATCTCATCATGATATCATCATGATATAATCATTATCATCTCATCATGATATCATCATCATCTCATCATGGTATCATCATCATCTCATCATGATATCATCATCATCATCATCATCATCATCTCATCATGATATCATCATCATCATCTCATCATGATATCATCATCATGTCATCATGATATCATCATCATCTCATCATGATATCATCATCATCATCATCATCATCATCATCATCATCATCTCATCATGATATCATCATCATCATCATCATCATCATCTCATCATGATATCATCATCATCATCATCATCTCATCATGAGATCATCATCATCTCATCATAATATCATCATCATCTCATCATGATATCATCATCATCATCTCATCATGATATCATCATCATCATCTCATCATGATATCATCATCATCATCTCATCATGTTATCATCATCATCATCATCATCATCATCATCATCATCTCATCATGATATCATCATCATCATCTCATCATGATATCATCATCATGATATCATCATCATGATATCATCATCATGATATCATCATCATCATCATCATCTCATCATGATATCATCATCTCATCATGATATCATCATCATGATATCATAATCATGACATCATCATCATCATCATCTCATCATGATATCATCATCATCTCATCATGATATCATCATCATCATCATCATCTCATCATGATATCATCATCATCATCATCATCATCTCATCACGATATCATCATCATCAGCTCATCATGATATCATCATCATCTCATCATCATCATCTCATCATGATATCATCATCATCTCATCATTATATCATCATCATCATCATCATCATCATCATCTCATCATGATATCATCATCATCTCATCATGTTATCATCATCATGATATCATCATCATCATTATCTCATCATGATATCATCATCATCTCATCATGATATCATCAGCATCATCATCATCATCATCATCATCATCTCATCATGATATCATCATCATCTCATCATGATATCATCAGCATCATCATCATCATCATCTCATCATGATATCATCATCATCATCATCATCATCATCTCATCATGATATCATCATCATCATCTCATCATGTTATCATCATCATCATCATCATCTCATCATGATATCATCATCATCTCATCATGATATCATCATCATCTCATCATGATATCATCATCATCATCATCTCATCATAATATCATCATCATCTCATCATGATATCATCATCATCATCTCATCATGATATCATCATCATCATGATATCATGATATCATCATCATCTCATCATGTTATCATCATCATCATCATCTCATCATGATATCATCATCATCATCATGATATCATCATCATCATCTCATCATGACATCATCATCATCATCTCATCATGATATCATCATCATCATCTCATCATGATATCATCATCATCATCATCTCATCATAATATCATCATCATCTCATCATGATATCATCATCATCTCATCATGATATCATCATCATCATCATCTCATCATGTTATCATCATCATGATATCATCATCTCATCATGATATCATCATCATCATCATCATCATCTCATCATGATATCATCATCATGATATCATCATCATCATCATCTCATCATGTTATCATCATCATGATATCATCATCATCATCTCATCATATCATCATCATGATATCATCATCATCATCATCATCATCTCATCATGATATCATCATCATGATATCATCATCATCATCATCATCTCATCATCATCTCATCATGATATCATCATCATCATCATCATCATCATCATCTCATCATCATCATCATCATCATCTCATCATGATATCATCATCATGATATCATCATCTCATCATGATATCATCATCATGATATCATCATCTCATCATGATATCATCATCATGATATCATCATCATGATATCATCATCATGATATCATCATCATGATATCATCATCGTGATATCATCATCATGATATCATCATCATGATATTATCATCATGATATCATCATCTCATCATCATGATATCATCATCATCACCATTATCATCATCATCTCATCATGATATCATCATCATCTCATCATGATATCATCATCATCTCATCATGATATCATCATCATGATATCATCATCTCATCATGATATCATCATCATGATATCATCATAATCTCATCATGATATCATCATCATGATATCATCATCATGATATCATCATCTCATCATCATATCATCTCATCATCATGATATCATCGTCGTCATCATCATCTCATCATGATATCATCATCATCATCATCATCTCATCATGATATCATCATCATCATCATCATCATCTCATCATGATATCATCAGCATCATCATCATCATCATCATCATCTCATCATGATATCATCATCATCATCATCTTCATCATCTCATCATTATATCATCATCATCTCATCATGATATCATCATCATCATTATATCATCATCATCTCATCATGATATCATCATCATGATATCATCATCATGATATCATCATCATGATATCATCATCATCATCATCATCTCATCATGATATCATCATCATGATATCATCATCATGATGTCATCATCATGATATCATCATCATCATCATCATCATCATCTCATCATGATATCATCATCATCTCATCATGATATCATCATCATCTTCATCATCTCATCATAATATCATCATCATCATCTCATCATGATATCATCATCATCATCATCTCATCATAATATCATCATCATCATCTCATCATGATATCATCATCATCATCTCATCATGATATCATCATCATCATCTCATCATGATATCATCATCATCATCTCATCATGATATCATCATCATCATCTCATCATGATATCATCATCATCATCTCATCATGATATCATCATCATCATCATCTCATCATGATATCATCATCATCATCATCATCATAATCATGACATCATCATCATCATCATCATCATCATCATCATCATCATCATCATGATGATATCATCATCTCATCACGATATCATCATCATCAGCTCATCATGATATCATCATCATATCATCATATCATCAACATCATCTCATCATGATATCATCATCATGATATCATCATCATCATCATCATCATCTCATCATGATATCATCATCATCTCATCATTATATCATCATCATCATCATCATCTCATCATGATATCATCATCATCTCATCATGTTATCATCATCATGATATCATCATCATCATCATCTCATTATGATATCATCATCATCTCATCATGATATCATCATCAGCATCATCATCATCATCTCATCATGATATCATCATCATCTCATCATGATATCATCATCATCTCATCATTATATCATCATCATCATCATCATCATCTCATCATGATATCATCATCATATCATCATGTTATCATCATCATGATATCATCATCATCATCATCATCATCATCTCATCATGATATCATCATCATCTCATCATGATATCATCATCAGCATCATCATCATCATCATCTCATCATGATATCATCATCATCTCATCATGATATCATCAGCATCGTCATCATCATCATCATCTCATCATGATATCATCATCATCATCATCATCATCATCATCATCATCATCATCATCATCATCATCATCATCATCTCATCATGATATCATCATCATCATCTCATCATTATATCATCATCATCTCATCATGATATCATCATCATGATATCATCATCATCATCATCTCATCATGGCATCATCATCATCATCATCTCATCATGATATCATCATCATCATCTCATCATGTTATCATCATCATCATCATCATCTCATCATGATATCATCATCATCATCATCATCTCATCATGATATCATCATCATCATCTCATCATGATATCATCATCATCATCTCATCATGATATCATCATCATCATCTCATCATGTTATCATCATCATCATCATCATCATCTCATCATGATATCATCATCATCATCATCTCATCATGTTATCATCATCATCATCATCATCATCATCATCATCATCTCATCATGATATCATCATCATCATCATCATCATCATCATCATCATCTCATCATGATATCATCATCATGATATCATCATCATCATCTCATCATCTCATCATCATGATATCATCATCATCATCATCATCATCATCATCATCATCTCATCATGATATCATCATCATCATCATCTCATCATGATATCATCATCATCTCATCATGATATCCTCATCATCATCATCTCATCATGATATCATCATCATGATATCATCATCATCTCATCACGATATCATCATCATCAGCTCATCATGGTATCATCATCATCTCATCATATCATCAACATCATCTCATCATGATATCATCATCATGATATCATCATCATCATAATCTCATCATGATATCATCATCATCTCATCATTATATCATCATCATCATCATCATCATTTCATCATGATATCATCATCATCTCATCATGATATCAACATGATATCATTATTATAATCTCATCATGATATCATCATCATCATCATCATCATCATCTCATCATGATATCATCATCATCATCATCATCATCATCATCATCATCATCATCATCTCTTCATGATATCATCAGCATCATCATCATCATCATCATAATCATCTCATCATGATATCATCATCATCTCATCATGATATCATCAGCAGCATCATCATCATCATCTCATCATGATATCATCATCATCTCATCATGATATCATCATCATCATCATCTCATCATGATATCATCATCATGATATCATCATCATCTCATCATGATATCATCATTATCATCTCATCATGATATCATCATGATATCATCATTATCATCTCATCATGATATCATCATCATCTCATCATGATATCATCATCTCATCATGATATCATCATCATCATCATCATCATCATCATCATCATCATCTCATCATGATATCATCATCTCATCATGATATCATCATCATCTCATCATGATATCATCATCGTCTCATCATGATATCATCATCATCATCATCATCTCATCATGATATCATCATCATGATATCATCATCATCTCATCACGATATCATCATCATCAGCTCATCATGATATCATCATCATCTCATCATATCATCATCATCATCTCATCATGATGTCATCATCATCTCATCATTATATCATCATCATCATCATCATCTCATCATGATATCATCATCATCTCATCATGTTATCATCATCATGATATCATCATCATCATCATCATCATCATCATCATCATCTCATCATGATATCATCATCATCTCATCATGATATCATCAGCATCATCATCATCATCATCATCATCTCATCATGATATCATCATCATCTCATCATGATATCATCAGCATCATCATCATCATCATCATCTCATCATGATATCATCATCATCATCATCATCTCATCATGATATCATCATCATCATCATCATCATCTCATCATGATATCACCATCATCTCATCATGATATCATCATCATCATCTCATCATGATATCATCATCATCATCATCTCATCATGATATCATCATCATCATCTCATCATGTTATCATCATCATCATCTCATCATGATATCATCATCATCATCATCATCATCTCATCATGATATCATGATGATATCATCATGATATCATCATGATATCATCATGATATCATCATCATCATCATCTCATCATGATATGATCATCATGATATCATCATCATCATCATCTCATCATGATATCATCATTATCATCTCATCATGATATCATCATGATATAATCATTATCATCTCATCATGATATCATCATCATCTCATCATGGTATCATCATCATCTCATCATGATATCATCATCATCATCATCATCATCATCTCATCATGATATCATCATCATCATCTCATCATGATATTAGATCATGTCATCATGATATCATCATCATCTCATCATGATATCATCATCATCATCATCATCATCATCTCATCATGATATCATCATCATCATCATCATCATCATCTCATCATGATATCATCATCATCATCATCTCATCATGATATCATCATCATCTCATCATAATATCATCATCATCTCATCATGATATCATCATCATCATCTCATCATGATATCATCATCATCATCTCATCATGATATCATCATCATGTCATCATGATATCATCATCATCTCATCATGATATCATCATCATCATCATCATCATCTCATCATGATATCATCATCATCATTATCATCATCTCATCGTGATATCATCATCATCATCATCTCATCATGAGATCATCATCTCATCATAATATCATCATCATCTCATCATGATATCATCATCATCATCATCATCTCATCATGATATCATCATCATCATCTCATCATGATATCATCATCATCATCTCATCATGTTATCATCATCATCATCATCTCATCATGATATCATCATCATCTCATCATGATATCATCATCATGATTTCATCATCATCATCATCATCATCATCATCTCATCATGATATCATCATCATCATCATCATCATCATCATCATCATCATCATCATCATCATCTCTTCAAGATATCATCAGCATCATCATCATCATCATCATAATCATCTCATCATGATATCATCATCATCTCATCATGATATCATCAGCAGCATCATCATCATCATCTCATCATGATATCATCATCATCTCATCATGATATCATCATCATCATCATCTCATCATGATATCATCATCATGATATCATCATCATCATCATCATCTCATCATGATATCATCATTATCATCTCATCATGATATCATCATGATATCATCATTATCATCTCATCATGATATCATCATCATCTCATCATGATATCATCATCTCATCATGATATCATCATCATCATCATCATCTCATCATGATATCATCATCATCATCTCATCATGATATCATCATCATCTCATCATGATATCATCATCGTCTCATCATGATATCATCATCATCATCATCATCATCTCATCATGATATCATCATCATGATATCATCATCATCTCATCACGATATCATCATCATCAGCTCATCATGATATCATCATCATCTCATCATATCATCATCATCATCTCATCATGATGTCATCATTATCTCATCATTATATCATCATCATCATCATCATCTCATCATGATATCATCATCATCTCATCATGTTATCATCATCATGATATCATCATCATCATCATCATCATCATCATCATCATCTCATCATGATATCATCATCATCTCATCATGATATCATCAGCATCATCATCATCATCATCATCTCATCATGATATCATCATCATCTCATCATGATATCATCAGCATCATCATCATCATCATCTCATCATGATATCATCATCATCATCATCATCTCATCATGATATCATCATCATCATCATCATCATCATCATCATCTCATCATGATATCACCATCATCTCATCATGATATCATCATCATCATCTCATCATGATATCATCATCATCATCATCTCATCATGATATCATCATCATCATCTCATCATGTTATCATCATCATCATCTCATCATGATATCATCATCATCATCATCTCATCATGATATCATGATGATATCATCATGATATCATCATGATATCATCATCATCATCATCTCATCATGATATGATCATCATGATATCATCATCATCATCATCTTCTCATCATGATATCATCATTATCATCTCATCATGATATCATCATGATATAATCATTATCATCTCATCATGATATCATCATCATCTCATCATGGTATCATCATCATCTCATCATGATATCATCATCATCATCATCATCATCATCATCTCATCATGATATCATCATCATCATCTCATCATGATATTAGATCATGTCATCATGATATCATCATCATCTCATCATGATATCATCATCATCATCATCATCATCATCATCTCATCATGATATCATCATCATCATCATCATCTCATCATGATATCATCATCATCATCTCATCATGATATCATCATCATCTCATCATAATATCATCATCATCTCATCATGATATCATCATCATCATCTCATCATGATATCATCATCATCATCTCATCATGATATCATCATCATGTCATCATGATATCATCATCATCTCATCATGATATCATCATCATCATCATCATCATCATCATCATCATCTCATCATGATATCATCATCATCATTATCATCATCTCATCGTGATATCATCATCATCATCTCATCATGAGATCATCATCTCATCATAATATCATCATCATCTCATCATGATATCATCATCATCATCATCTCATCATGATATCATCATCATCATCATCTCATCATGATATCATCATCATCATCTCATCATGTTATCATCATCATCATCATCTCATCATGATATCATCATCATCTCATCATGATATCATCATCATGATATCATCATCATCATCATCATCATCATCTCATCATGATATCATCATCTCATCATGATATCATCATCATGATATCATAATCATGACATCATCATCATCATCTCATCATGATATCATCATCATCTCATCATGATATCATCATCATCATCATCTCATCATGATATCATCATCATGATATCATCATCATCTCATCATGATATCATCATCTTCTCATCATTATATCATCATCATCTCATCATGATATCATCATCATCTCATCATGTTATCATCATCATGATATCATCATCATCCTTATCTCATCATGATATCATCATCATCTCATCATGATATCATCATCATCATCATCATCATCATCTCATCATGATATCATCATCATCTCATCATGATATCATCATCATCATCATCATCATCATCATCAACTCATCATGATATCATCATAATCATCATCATCATCTCATCATGATATCATCATCATCATCATCTCATCATGATATCATCATCATCATCTCATCATGTTATCATCATCATCATCATCATCATCATCATCATCATCTCATCATGATATCATCATCATCTCATCATGATATCATCATCATCATCTCATCATGATATCATCATCATCTCATCATGATATCATCATCATCATCATCATCATCATCATCATCATCATCATCATCATCATCTCATCATGATATCATCATAATCATCATCATCATCTCATCATGATATCATCATCATCATCATCATCATCTCATCATGATATCATCATCATCTCATCATGTTATCATCATCATCATCATCATCATCATCATCTCATCATGATATCATCATCATCTCATCATGATATCATCATCATCATCATCATCTCATCATGATATCATCATCATCATCATCATCATCTCATCATTATATCATCATCATCTCATCATGATATCATCATGATATCATCATCATCTCATCATGATATCATCATCATCTCATCATGATATCATCATCTCATCATGATATCATCATTATCATCTCATCATGATATCATCATCATCTCATCATGATATCATCATTATCATCTCATCATGATATCATCATGATATCATCATTATCATCTCATCATGATATCATCATCTCATCATGATATCATCATCATCATCATCATCATCTCATCATGATATCATCATCATCATCATCTCATCATGATATCATCATCATGACATCATCATCAGCATCATCATCTCATCATGATATCATCAGCATGATATCAACATCATCATCATCATCATCTCATCATGATATCATCATCATCATCATCATCATCATCTCATCATGATATCATCATCATGACATCATCATCAGCATCATCATCTCATCATGATATCATCATCATGATATCATCATCATCATCATCTCATCATGATATCATCATCATCATCTCTTTATGATATCATCATCATCATCATCATCATCATCATCATCATCTCATCATGATATCATCATCATCTCATCATTATATCATCATCATCTCATCATGATATCATCATCATGATATCATCATCATGATATCATCATCATCATCATCTCATCATGATATTATCATCATCATCTCATCATGATATCATCATCATCATCATCATCTCATCATCATCTCATCATGATATCATCATCATCTCATCATGATATCATCATCATCATCATCTCATCATAATATCATCATCATCTCATCATGATATTATCATCATCATCTCATCATGATATCATCATCATCATCTCATCATGATATCATCATCATCATCTCATCATGTTATCATCATCATCATCATCATCTCATCATGATATCATCATCATCATCATCATCTCATCATGATATCATCATCATGATATCATCATCATCATCATCATCATCTCATCATGATATCATCATCGTCTCATCATGATATCATCATCATCATCATCATCATCTCATCATGATATCATCATCATGATATCATAATCATCTCATCACGATATCATCATCATCAGCTCATCATGATATCATCATCATCTCATCATATCATCATCATCATCATCTCATCATGATATCATCATCATCTCATCATTATATCATCATCATCATCATCATCATGTCATCATGATATCATCATCATCTCATCATGTTATCATCATCATGATATCATCATCATCATCATCATCATCTCATCATGATATCATCATCATCTCATCAGCATCATCATCATCATCATCATCATCATCATCATCTCATCATGATATCATCATCATCTCATCATGATATCATCAGCATCATCATCATCATCATCATCATCTCATCATGATATCATCATCATCATCATCATCATCTCATCATGATATCATCATCATCTCATCATGATATCATCATCATCATCTCATCATGATATCATCATCATCATCATCTCATCATGATATCATCATCATCATCTCATCATGTTATCATCATCATCATCTCATCATGATATCATCATCATCATCATCATCATCATCATCTCATCATGATATCATCATGATATCATCATGATATCATCATGATATAATCATCATCATCATCTCATCATGATATCATCATCATGATATCATCATCATGATATCATCATCATCATCATCTCATCATGATATCATCATTATCATCTCATCATGATATCATCATGATATAATCATTATCATCTCATCATGATATCATCATCATCTCATCATGGTATCATCATCATCTCATCATGATATCATCATCATCATCATCATCATCTCATCATGATATCATCATCATCATCTCATCATGATATCATCATCATGTCATCATGATATCATCATCATCTCATCATGATATCATCATCATCATCATCATCATCATCATCATCATCATCATCTCATCTTGATATCATCATCATCATCATCATCATCTCATCATGATATCATCATCATCATCATCTCATCATGAGATCATCATCATCTCATCATAATATCATCATCATCTCATCATGATATCATCATCATCATCTCATCATGATATCATCATCATCATCTCATCATGTTATCATCATCATCATCATCATCATCATCATCATCATCATCTCATCATGATATCATCATCATCATCTCATCATGATATCATCATCATCATCATCTCATCATGATATCATCATCATCTCATCATGTTATCATCATCATCATCTCATCATGAGATCATCATCATCTCATCATGATATCATCATCATCTCATCATGATATCATCATTATCATCTCATCATGATATCATCATGATATCATCATTATCATCTCATCATGATATCATCATCATCTCATCATGATATCATCATCTCATCATGATATCATCATCATCATCATCATCTCATCATGATATCATCATCATCATCATCTCATCATGATATCATCATCATCTCATCATGATATCATCATCATCTCATCATGATATCATCATTATCATCTCATCATGATATCATCATTATCATCTCATCATGATATCATCATCATCTCATCATGATATCATCATCTCATCATGATATCATCATCATCATCATCATCTCATCATGATATCATCATCATCATCATCTCATCATGATATCATCATCATCTCATCATGATATCATCATCATCTCATCATGATATCATCATTATCATCTCATCATGATATCATCATCATCTCATCATGATATCATCATTATCATCTCATCATGATATCATCATGATATCATCATTATCATCTCATCATGATATCATCATCATCTCATCATGATATCATCATCTCATCATGATATCATCATCATCATCATCTCATCATGATATCATCATCATGACATCATCATCAGCATCATCATCTCATCATGATATCATCAGCATGATATCAACATCATCATCATCATCATCTCATCATGATATCATCATCATCATCATCATCATCATCTCATCATGATATCATCATCATGACATCATCATCAGCATCATCATCTCATCATGATATCATCATCATGATATCATCATCATCATCATCTCATCATGATATCATCATCATCATCTCTTTATGATATCATCATCATCATCATCATCATCATCATCATCATCATCATCATCTCATCATGATATCATCATCATCTCATCATTATATCATCATCATCTCTTTATGATATCATCATCATCATCATCATCATCATCATCATCATCATCATCTCATCATGATATCATCATCATCTCATCATTATATCATCATCATCTCATCATGATATCATCATCATGATATCATCATCATGATATCATCATCATGATATCATCATCATCATCATCTCATCATGATATTATCATCATCATCTCATCATGATATCATCATCATCATCATCATCATCTCATCATCATCTCATCATGATATCATCATCATCATCATCTCATCATAATATCATCATCATCTCATCATGATATTATCATCATCATCTCATCATGATATTATCATCATCATCTCATCATGATATCATCATCATCATCATCATCATCATCTCATCATGATATCATCATCATGACATCATCATCAGCATCATCATCTCATCATGATATCATCATCATGATATCATCATCATCATCATCTCATCATGATATTATCATCATCATCTCATCATGATATCATCATCATCATCATCATCATCTCATCATCATCTCATCATGATATCATCATCATCATCATCTCATCATAATATCATCATCATCTCATCATGATATTATCATCATCATCTCATCATGATATCATCATCATCATCTCATCATGATATCATCATCATCATCTCATCATGTTATCATCATCATCATCATCATCATCATCATCTCATCATGATATCATCATCATCATCATCATCTCATCATGATATCATCATCATGATATCATCATCATCATCATCATCTCATCATGATATCATCATCTCATCATGATATCATCATCATGATATCATAATCATGACATCATCATCATCATCATCATCATCTCATCATGATATCATCATCGTCTCATCATGATATCATCATCATCATCATCATCATCTCATCATGATATCATCATCATGATATCATAATCATCTCATCACGATATCATCATCATCAGCTCATCATGATATCATCATCATCTCATCATATCATCATCATCATCATCATCATCTCATCATGATATCATCATCATCTCATCATTATATCATCATCATCATCATCATCATCATGTCATCATGATATCATCATCATCTCATCATGTTATCATCATCATGATATCATCATCATCATCATCATCATCATCATCATCTCATCATGATATCATCATCATCTCATCATGATATCATCATCATCTCATCATGATATCATCAGCATCATCATCATCATCATCATCATCATCATCATCATCTCATCATGATATCATCATCATCTCATCATGATATCATCATCATCATCATCATCATCATCATCATCTCATCATGATATCATCATCATCATCATCATCATCATCTCATCATGATATCATCATCATCTCATCATGATATCATCATCATCATCTCATCATGATATCATCATCATCATCTCATCATTATATCATCATCATCTCATCATGATATCATCATCATGATATCATCATCATCATCATCTCATCATGGCATCATCATCATCATCATCTCATCATGATATCATCATCATCATCTCATCATGTTATCATCATCATCATCATCATCTCATCATGATATCATCATCATCATCATCATCTCATCATGATATCATCATCATCATCTCATCATGATATCATCATCATCATCTCATCATGATATCATCATCATCATCTCATCATGTTATCATCATCATCATCATCATCATCTCATCATGATATCATCATCATCATCATCTCATCATGTTATCATCATCATCATCATCATCATCTCATCATGATATCATCATCATCATCATCATCATCATCATCATCTCATCATGATATCATCATCATGATATCATCATCATCATCTCATCATCTCATCATCATGATATCATCATCATCATCATCATCATCATCTCATCATGATATCATCATCATGATAGCATCATCATCATCATCATCTCATCATGATATCATCATCATCTCATCATGATATCATCATCATGATATCATCAATATCATCATCTCATCATGATATCATCATCATCATCTCATCATGATATCATCATCATGATATCATAATCATGACATCATCATCATCATCATCATCTCATCATGATATCATCATCATCTCATCATGATATCCTCATCATCATCATCTCATCATGATATCATCATCATGATATCATCATCATGATATCATCATCATGATATCATCATCATCATCATCTCATCATGATATTATCATCATCATCTCATCATGATATCATCATCATCATCATCATCATCATCTCATCATGATATCATCATCATCATCATCTCATCATAATATCATCATCATCTCATCATGATATTATCATCATCATCTCATCATGATATCATCATCATCATCTCATCATGATATCATCATCATCATCTCATCATGTTATCATCATCATCATCATCATCATCATCTCATCATGATATCATCATCATCATCATCATCTCATCATGATATCATCATCATGATATCATCATCATCATCATCATCTCATCATGATATCATCATCTCATCATGATATCATCATCATGATATCATAATCATGACATCATCATCATCATCATCATCATCTCATCATGATATCATCATCGTCTCATCATGATATCATCATCATCATCATCATCATCTCATCATGATATCATCATCATGATATCATAATCATCTCATCACGATATCATCATCATCAGCTCATCATGATATCATCATCATCTCATCATATCATCATCATCATCATCATCATCTCATCATGATATCATCATCATCTCATCATTATATCATCATCATCATCATCATCATCATGTCATCATGATATCATCATCATCTCATCATGTTATCATCATCATGATATCATCATCATCATCATCATCATCATCATCATCTCATCATGATATCATCATCATCTCATCATGATATCATCAGCATCATCATCATCATCATCATCATCATCATCATCATCTCATCATGATATCATCATCATCTCATCATGATATCATCATCATCATCATCATCATCATCTCATCATGATATCATCATCATCATCATCATCATCATCTCATCATGATATCATCATCATCTCATCATGATATCATCATCATCATCTCATCATGATATCATCATCATCATCTCATCATTATATCATCATCATCTCATCATGATATCATCATCATGATATCATCATCATCATCATCTCATCATGGCATCATCATCATCATCATCTCATCATGATATCATCATCATCATCTCATCATGTTATCATCATCATCATCATCATCTCATCATGATATCATCATCATCATCATCATCTCATCATGATATCATCATCATCATCTCATCATGATATCATCATCATCATCTCATCATGATATCATCATCATCATCTCATCATGTTATCATCATCATCATCATCATCATCTCATCATGATATCATCATCATCATCATCTCATCATGTTATCATCATCATCATCATCATCATCTCATCATGATATCATCATCATCATCATCATCATCATCATCTCATCATGATATCATCATCATGATATCATCATCATCATCTCATCATCTCATCATCATGATATCATCATCATCATCATCATCATCATCATCTCATCATGATATCATCATCATGATAGCATCATCATCATCATCATCTCATCATGATATCATCATCATCTCATCATGATATCATCATCATGATATCATCAATATCATCATCTCATCATGATATCATCATCATCATCTCATCATGATATCATCATCATGATATCATAATCATGACATCATCATCATCATCATCATCTCATCATGATATCATCATCATCTCATCATGATATCCTCATCATCATCATCTCATCATGATATCATCATCATGATATCATCATCATCTCATCACGATATCATCATCATCAGCTCATCATGGTATCATCATCATCTCATCATATCATCAACATCATCTCATCATGATATCATCATCATGATATAATCATCATAATCTCATCATGATATCATCATCATCTCATCATTATATCATCATCATCATCATCATTTCATCATGATATCATCATCATCTCATCATGATATCAACATGATATCATTATTATAATCTCATCATGATATCATCATCATCATCATCATCATCATCTCATCATGATATCATCATCATCATCATCATCATCATCATCATCATCATCATCATCATCTCTTCATGATATCATCAGCATCATCATCATCATCATCATAATCATCTCATCATGATATCATCATCATCTCATCATGATATCATCAGCAGCATCATCATCATCATCTCATCATGATATCATCATCATCTCATCATGATATCATCATCATCATCATCTCATCATGATATCATCATCATGATATCATCATCATCATCATCTCATCATGATATCATCATTATCATCTCATCATGATATCATCATGATATCATCATTATCATCTCATCATGATATCATCATCATCTCATCATGATATCATCATCTCATCATGATATCATCATCATCATCATCATCATCATCTCATCATGATATCATCATCTCATCATGATATCATCATCATCTCATCATGATATCATCATCGTCTCATCATGATATCATCATCATCATCATCATCTCATCATGATATCATCATCATGATATCATCATCATCTCATCACGATATCATCATCATCAGCTCATCATGATATCATCATCATCTCATCATATCATCATCATCATCTCATCATGATGTCATCATCATCTCATCATTATATCATCATCATCATCATCATCATCATCTCATCATGATATCATCATCATCTCATCATGTTATCATCATCATGATATCATCATCATCATCATCATCATCATCTCATCATGATATCATCATCATCTCATCATGATATCATCAGCATCATCATCATCATCATCATCTCATCATGATATCATCATCATCTCATCATGATATCATCAGCATCATCATCATCATCATCATCATCATCTCATCATGATATCATCATCATCATCATCATCTCATCATGATATCATCATCATCATCATCATCATCATCATCTCATCATGATATCACCATCATCTCATCATGATATCATCATCATCATCTCATCATGATATCATCATCATCATCATCTCATCATGATATCATCATCATCATCTCATCATGTTATCATCATCATCATCTCATCATGATATCATCATCATCATCATCATCATCTCATCATGATATCATGATGATATCATCATGATATCATCATGATATCATCATCATCATCATCTCATCATGATATGATCATCATGATATCATCATCATCATCATCTCATCATGATATCATCATTATCATCTCATCATGATATCATCATGATATAATCATTATCATCTCATCATGATATCATCATCATCTCATCATGGTATCATCATCATCTCATCATGATATCATCATCATCATCATCATCTCATCATGATATCATCATCATCATCTCATCATGATATTAGATCATGTCATCATGATATCATCATCATCTCATCATGATATCATCATCATCATCATCATCATCATCATCATCTCATCATGATATCATCATCATCATCATCATCATCATCATCTCATCATGATATCATCATCATCATCATCATCTCATCATGAGATCATCATCATCTCATCATAATATCATCATCATCTCATCATGATATCATCATCATCATCTCATCATGATATCATCATCATCATCTCATCATGATATCATCATCATGTCATCATGATATCATCATCATCTCATCATGATATCATCATCATCATCATCATCATCTCATCATGATATCATCATCATCATTATCATCATCTCATCGTGATATCATCATCATCATCATCTCATCATGAGATCATCATCTCATCATAATATCATCATCATCTCATCATGATATCATTATCATCATCATCTCATCATGATATCATCATCATCATCTCATCATGATATCATCATCATCATCTCATCATGTTATCATCATCATCATCATCTCATCATGATATCATCATCATCTCATCATGATATCATCATCATGATTTCATCATCATCATCATCATCATCATCATCTCATCATGATATTAGATCATGTCATCATGATATCATCATCATGATATCATCAATATCATCATCTCATCATGATATCATCATCATCATCTCATCATGATATCATCATCATGATATCATAATCATGACATCATCATCATCATCATCATCTCATCATGATATCATCATCATCTCATCATGATATCCTCATCATCATCATCTCATCATGATATCATCATCATGATATCATCATCATCTCATCATGATATCATCATCATGATAGCATCATCATCATCATCATCTCATCATGATATCATCATCATCTCATCATGATATCATCATCATGATATCATCAATATCATCATCTCATCATGATATCATCATCATCATCTCATCATGATATCATCATCACGATATCATAATCATGACATCATCATCATCATCATCATCTCATCATGATATCATCATCATCTCATCATGATATCCTCATCATCATCATCTCATCATGATATCATCATCATGATATCATCATCATCTCATCACGATATCATCATCATCAGCTCATCATGGTATCATCATCATCTCATCATATCATCAACATCATCTCATCATGATATCATCATCATGATATAATCATCATAATCTCATCATGATATCATCATCATCTCATCATTATATCATCATCATCATCATCATCATTTCATCATGATATCATCATCATCTCATCATGATATCAACATGATATCATTATTATAATCTCATAATGATATCATCATCATCATCATCATCATCATCTCATCATGATATCATCATCATCATCATCATCATCATCATCATCATCATCATCATCATCATCATCTCTTCATGATATCATCAGCATCATCATCATCATCATCATAATCATCTCATCATGATATCATCATCATCTCATCATGATATCATCAGCAGCATCATCATCATCATCTCATCATGATATCATCATCATCTCATCATGATATCATCATCATCATCATCTCATCATGATATCATCATCATGATATCATCATCATCATCATCTCATCATGATATCATCATTATCATCTCATCATGATATCATCATGATATCACCATTATCATCTCATCATGATATCATCATCATCTCATCATGATATCATCATCTCATCATGATATCATCATCATCATCATTATCATCATCATCATCTCATCATGATATCATCATCTCATCATGATATCATCATCATCTCATCATGATATCATCATCGTCTCATCATGATATCATCATCATCATCATCATCTCATCATGATATCATCATCATGATATCATCATCATCTCATCACGATATCATCATCATCAGCTCATCATGATATCATCATCATCTCATCATATCATCATCATCATCTCATCATGATGTCATCATCATCTCATCATTATATCATCATCATCATCATCTCATCATGATATCATCATCATCTCATCATGTTATCATCATCATGATATCATCATCATCATCATCATCATCATCATCATCATCATCTCATCATGATATCATCATCATCTCATCATGATATCATCAGCATCATCATCATCATCATCATCTCATCATGATATCATCATCATCTCATCATGATATCATCAGCATCATCATCATCATCATCATCTCATCATGATATCATCATCATCATCATCATCTCATCATGATATCATCATCATCATCATCATCATCATCATCTCATCATGATATCACCATCATCTCATCATGATATCATCATCATCATCTCATCATGATATCATCATCATCATCATCTCATCATGATATCATCATCATCATCTCATCATGTTATCATCATCATCATCTCATCATGATATCATCATCATCATCATCATCATCATCTCATCATGATATCATGATGATATCATCATGATATCATCATGATATCATCATCATCATCATCTCATCATGATATGATCATCATGATATCATCATCATCATCATCTCATCATGATATCATCATTATCATCTCATCATGATATCATCATGATATAATCATTATCATCTCATCATGATATCATCATCATCTCATCATGGTATCATCATCATCTCATCATGATATCATCATCATCATCATCATCTCATCATGATATCATCATCATCATCTCATCATGATATTAGATCATGTCATCATGATATCATCATCATCTCATCATGATATCATCATCATCATCATCATCATCATCTCATCATGATATCATCATCATCATCATCATCATCATCATCTCATCATGATATCATCATCATCATCATCATCTCATCATGAGATCATCATCATCTCATCATAATATCATCATCATCTCATCATGATATCATCATCATCATCTCATCATGATATCATCATCATCATCTCATCATGATATCATCATCATGTCATCATGATATCATCATCATCTCATCATGATATCATCATCATCATCATCATCATCTCATCATGATATCATCATCATCATTATCATCATCTCATCGTGATATCATCATCATCTCATCATGAGATCATCATCTCATCATAATATCATCATCATCTCATCATGATATCATCATCATCATCATCTCATCATGATATCATCATCATCATCTCATCATGATATCATCATCATCATCTCATCATGTTATCATCATCATCATCATCTCATCATGATATCATCATCATCTCATCATGATATCATCATCATGATTTCATCATCATCATCATCATCATCATCATCTCATCATGATATCATCATCATCATCATCATCATCATCATCATCATCATCATCATCTCTTCAAGATATCATCAGCATCATCATCATCATCATCATAATCATCTCATCATGATATCATCATCATCTCATCATGATATCATCAGCAGCATCATCATCATCATCTCATCATGATATCATCATCATCTCATCATGATATCATCATCATCATCATCTCATCATGATATCATCATCATGATATCATCATCATCATCATCTCATCATGATATCATCATTATCATCTCATCATGATATCATCATGATATCATCATTATCATCTCATCATGATATCATCATCATCTCATCATGATATCATCATCTCATCATGATATCATCATCATCATCATCATCATCATCTCATCATGATATCATCATCATCATCTCATCATGATATCATCATCATCTCATCATGATATCATCATCGTCTCATCATGATATCATCATCATCATCATCATCATCTCATCATGATATCATCATCATGATATCATCATCATCTCATCACGATATCATCATCATCAGCTCATCATGATATCATCATCATCTCATCATATCATCATCATCATCTCATCATGATGTCATCATCATCTCATCATTATATCATCATCATCATCATCATCTCATCATGATATCATCATCATCTCATCATGTTATCATCATCATGATATCATCATCATCATCATCATCATCATCATCTCATCATGATATCATCATCATCTCATCATGATATCATCAGCATCATCATCATCATCATCATCTCATCATGATATCATCATCATCTCATCATGATATCATCAGCATCATCATCATCATCATCATCATCATCTCATCATGATATCATCATCATCATCATCATCTCATCATGATATCATCATCATCATCATCATCATCATCATCTCATCATGATATCACCATCATCTCATCATGATATCATCATCATCATCTCATCATGATATCATCATCATCATCATCTCATCATGATATCATCATCATCATCTCATCATGTTATCATCATCATCATCTCATCATGATATCATCATCATCATCATCTCATCATGATATCATGATGATATCATCATGATATCATCATGATATCATCATCATCATCATCTCATCATGATATGATCATCATGATATCATCATCATCATCATCTCATCATGATATCATCATTATCATCTCATCATGATATCATCATGATATAATCATTATCATCTCATCATGATATCATCATCATCTCATCATGGTATCATCATCATCTCATCATGATATCATCATCATCATCATCATCATCATCATCATCATCTCATCATGATATCATCATCATCATCTCATCATGATATTAGATCATGTCATCATGATATCATCATCATCTCATCATGATATCATCATCATCATCATCATCATCATCATCATCATCTCATCATGATATCATCATCATCATCATCATCTCATCATGATATCATCATCATCATCTCATCATGATATCATCATCATCTCATCATAATATCATCATCATCTCATCATGATATCATCATCATCATCTCATCATGATATCATCATCATCATCTCATCATGATATCATCATCATGTCATCATGATATCATCATCATCTCATCATGATATCATCATCATCATCTCATCATGATATCATCATCATCATCATCATCATCATCTCATCATGATATCATGATGATATCATCATGATATCATCATGATATCATCATCATCATCATCTCATCATAATATCATCATCATCTCATCATGATATCATCATCATCATCATCTCATCATGATATCATCATCATCATCATCTCATCATGATATCATCATCATCATCTCATCATGTTATCATCATCATCATCATCTCATCATGATATCATCATCATCTCATCATGATATCATCATCTCATCATGATATCATCATCATGATATCATAATCATGACATCATCATCATCATCTCATCATGATATCATCATCATCTCATCATGATATCATCATCATCATCATCTCATCATGATATCATCATCATGATATCATCATCATCTCATCATGATATCATCATCTTCTCATCATTATATCATCATCATCTCATCATGATATCATCATCATCTCATCATGTTATCATCATCATGATATCATCATCATCCTTATCTCATCATGATATCATCATCATCTCATCATGATATCATCATCATCATCATCATCATCATCATCTCATCATGATGTCATCATCATCTCATCATGATATCATCATCATCTCATCATGATATCATCAGCATCATCATCATCATCATCATCAACTCATCATGATATCATCATAATCATCATCATCATCTCATCATGATATCATCATCATCATCATCTCATCATGATATCATCATCATCATCTCATCATGTTATCATCATCATCATCATCATCATCATCATCATCATCATCATCATCTCATCATGATATCATCATCATCTCATCATGATATCATCATCATCTCATCATGATATCATCATCATCATCTCATCATGATATCATCATCATCTCATCATGATATCATCAGCATCATCATCATCATCATCATCATCATCATCATCTCATCATGATATCATCATAATCATCATCATCATCTCATCATGATATCATCATCATCATCATCATCATCATCATCATCATCATCTCATCATGATATCATCATCATCTCATCATGTTATCATCATCATCATCATCATCATCATCATCTCATCATGATATCATCATCATCTCATCATGATATCATCATCATCATCATCATCTCATCATGATATCATCATCATCATCATCATCTCATCATGATATCATCATCATCATCATCTCATCATGATATCATCATCATGACATCATCATCAGCATCATCATCTCATCATGATATCATCATCATGATATCAACATCATCATCATCATCATCATCATCTCATCATGATATCATCATCATCATCATCATCTCATCATGATATCATCATCATGACATCATCATCAGCATCATCATCTCATCATGATATCATCATCATGATATCATCATCATCATCATCTCATCATGATATAATCATCATCATCTCATCATGATATAATCATCATCATCTCATCATGATATCATCATCATCATCATCATCATCATCTCATCATGATATCATCATCATCTCATCATTATATCATCATCATCTCATCATGATATCATCATCATGATATCATCATCATGATATCATCATCATCATCTCATCATGATATTATCATCATCATCTCATCATGATATCATCATCATCATCATCATCATCTCATCATCATCTCATCATGATATCATCATCATCTCATCATGATATCATCATCATCATCATCTCATCATAATATCATCATCATCTCATCATGATATTATCATCATCATCTCATCATGATATCATCATCATCATCTCATCATGATATCATCATCATCATCTCATCATGTTATCATCATCATCATCATCATCTCATCATGATATCATCATCATCATCATCATCTCATCATGATATCATCATCATGATATCATCATCATGATATCATCATCATCATCATCATCATCTCATCATATCATCATCTCATCATGATATCATCATCATGATATCATAATCATGACATCATCATCATCATCATCATCATCTCATCATGATATCATCATCGTCTCATCATGATATCATCATCATCATCATCATCATCTCATCATGATATCATCACCATGATATCATAATCATCTCATCACGATATCATCATCATCAGCTCATCATGATATCATCATCATCTCATCATATCATCATCATCATCATCATCTCATCATGATATCATCATCATCTCATCATTATATCATCATCATCATCATCATCATGTCATCATGATATCATCATCATCTCATCATGTTATCATCATCATGATATCATCATCATCATCATCATCATCTCATCATGATATCATCATCATCTCATCATGATATCATCAGCATCATCATCATCATCATCATCATCATCATCATCTCATCATGATATCATCATCATCTCATCATGATATCATCAGCATCATCATCATCATCATCATCTCATCATGATATCATCATCATCTCATCATGATATCATCAGCATCATCATCATCATCATCATCATCATCTCATCATGATATCATCATCATCATCATCATCTCATCATGATATCATCATCATCATCATCATCATCATCATCTCATCATGATATCACCATCATCTCATCATGATATCATCATCATCATCTCATCATGATATCATCATCATCATCATCTCATCATGATATCATCATCATCATCTCATCATGTTATCATCATCATCATCTCATCATGATATCATCATCATCATCATCTCATCATGATATCATGATGATATCATCATGATATCATCATGATATCATCATCATCATCATCTCATCATGATATGATCATCATGATATCATCATCATCATCATCTCATCATGATATCATCATTATCATCTCATCATGATATCATCATGATATAATCATTATCATCTCATCATGATATCATCATCATCTCATCATGGTATCATCATCATCTCATCATGATATCATCATCATCATCATCATCATCATCATCATCTCATCATGATATCATCATCATCATCTCATCATGATATTAGATCATGTCATCATGATATCATCATCATCTCATCATGATATCATCATCATCATCATCATCATCATCATCATCATCTCATCATGATATCATCATCATCATCATCATCTCATCATGATATCATCATCATCATCTCATCATGATATCATCATCATCTCATCATAATATCATCATCATCTCATCATGATATCATCATCATCATCTCATCATGATATCATCATCATCATCTCATCATGATATCATCATCATGTCATCATGATATCATCATCATCTCATCATGATATCATCATCATCATCTCATCATGATATCATCATCATCATCATCATCATCATCTCATCATGATATCATGATGATATCATCATGATATCATCATGATATCATCATCATCATCATCTCATCATAATATCATCATCATCTCATCATGATATCATCATCATCATCATCTCATCATGATATCATCATCATCATCATCTCATCATGATATCATCATCATCATCTCATCATGTTATCATCATCATCATCATCTCATCATGATATCATCATCATCTCATCATGATATCATCATCTCATCATGATATCATCATCATGATATCATAATCATGACATCATCATCATCATCTCATCATGATATCATCATCATCTCATCATGATATCATCATCATCATCATCTCATCATGATATCATCATCATGATATCATCATCATCTCATCATGATATCATCATCTTCTCATCATTATATCATCATCATCTCATCATGATATCATCATCATCTCATCATGTTATCATCATCATGATATCATCATCATCCTTATCTCATCATGATATCATCATCATCTCATCATGATATCATCATCATCATCATCATCATCATCATCTCATCATGATGTCATCATCATCTCATCATGATATCATCATCATCTCATCATGATATCATCAGCATCATCATCATCATCATCATCAACTCATCATGATATCATCATAATCATCATCATCATCTCATCATGATATCATCATCATCATCATCTCATCATGATATCATCATCATCATCTCATCATGTTATCATCATCATCATCATCATCATCATCATCATCATCTCATCATGATATCATCATCATCTCATCATGATATCATCATCATCTCATCATGATATCATCATCATCATCTCATCATGATATCATCATCATCTCATCATGATATCATCAGCATCATCATCATCATCATCATCATCATCATCATCATCTCATCATGATATCATCATAATCATCATCATCATCTCATCATGATATCATCATCATCATCATCATCATCATCATCATCATCTCATCATGATATCATCATCATCTCATCATGTTATCATCATCATCATCATCATCATCATCATCTCATCATGATATCATCATCATCTCATCATGATATCATCATCATCATCATCATCTCATCATGATATCATCATCATCATCATCATCTCATCATGATATCATCATCATCATCATCTCATCATGATATCATCATCATGACATCATCATCAGCATCATCATCTCATCATGATATCATCATCATGATATCAACATCATCATCATCATCATCATCATCTCATCATGATATCATCATCATCATCATCATCTCATCATGATATCATCATCATGACATCATCATCAGCATCATCATCTCATCATGATATCATCATCATGATATCATCATCATCATCATCTCATCATGATATAATCATCATCATCTCATCATGATATAATCATCATCATCTCATCATGATATCATCATCATCATCATCATCATCTCATCATGATATCATCATCATCTCATCATTATATCATCATCATCTCATCATGATATCATCATCATGATATCATCATCATGATATCATCATCATCATCTCATCATGATATTATCATCATCATCTCATCATGATATCATCATCATCATCATCATCATCTCATCATCATCTCATCATGATATCATCATCATCTCATCATGATATCATCATCATCATCATCTCATCATAATATCATCATCATCTCATCATGATATTATCATCATCATCTCATCATGATATCATCATCATCATCTCATCATGATATCATCATCATCATCTCATCATGTTATCATCATCATCATCATCATCTCATCATGATATCATCATCATCATCATCATCTCATCATGATATCATCATCATGATATCATCATCATGATATCATCATCATCATCATCATCATCTCATCATATCATCATCTCATCATGATATCATCATCATGATATCATAATCATGACATCATCATCATCATCATCATCATCATCTCATCATGATATCATCATCGTCTCATCATGATATCATCATCATCATCATCATCATCTCATCATGATATCATCACCATGATATCATAATCATCTCATCACGATATCATCATCATCAGCTCATCATGATATCATCATCATCTCATCATATCATCATCATCATCATCATCTCATCATGATATCATCATCATCTCATCATTATATCATCATCATCATCATCATCATGTCATCATGATATCATCATCATCTCATCATGTTATCATCATCATGATATCATCATCATCATCATCATCATCATCTCATCATGATATCATCATCATCTCATCATGATATCATCAGCATCATCATCATCATCATCATCATCATCATCATCATCATCTCATCATGATATCATCATCATCTCATCATGATATCATCAGCATCATCATCATCATCATCATCATCATCTCATCATGATATCATCATCATCTCATCATGATATCATCAGCATCATCATCATCATCATCATCATCTCATCATGATATCATCATCATCATCATCTCATCATGATATCATCATCATCTCATCATGATATCATCATCATCATCTCATCATGATATCATCATCATCATCATCTCATCATGATATCATCATCATCATCTCATCATGTTATCATCATCATCATCTCATCATGATATCATCATCATCATCATCATCTCATCATGATATCATCATGATATCATCATGATATCATCATGATATAATCATCATCATCATCTCATCATGATATCATCATCATGATATCATCATCATCATCATCTCATCATGATATCATCATTATCATCTCATCATGATATCATCATGATATAATCATTATCATCTCATCATGATATCATCATCATCTCATCATGGTATCATCATCATCTCATCATGATATCATCATCATCATCATCATCATCTCATCATGATATCATCATCATCATCTCATCATGATATCATCATCATGTCATCATGATATCATCATCATCTCATCATGATATCATCATCATCATCATCATCATCATCATCATCTCATCATGATATCATCATCATCTCATCATGAGATCATCATCATCTCATCATAATATCATCATCATCTCATCATGATATCATCATCATCATCTCATCATGATATCATCATCATCATCTCATCATGATATCATCATCATCATCTCATCATGTTATCATCATCATCATCATCATCATCATCATCATCTCATCATGATATCATCATCATCATCTCATCATGATATCATCATCATCATCATCTCATCATGATATCATCATCATCATCTCATCATGTTATCATCATCATCATCTCATCATGAGATCATCATCATCTCATCATGATATCATCATCATCTCATCATGATATCATCATCTCATCATGTTATCATCATCATCATCTCATCATGAGATCATCATCATCTCATCATGATATCATCATCATCTCATCATGATATCATCATTATCATCTCATCATGATATCATCATTATCATCTCATCATGATATCATCATCATCTCATCATGATATCATCATCTCATCATGATATCATCATCATCATCATCATCTCATCATGATATCATCATCATCATCATCTCATCATGATATCATCATCATCTCATCATGATATCATCATCATCTCATCATGATATCATCATTATCATCTCATCATGATATCATCATCATCTCATCATGATATCATCATTATCATCTCATCATGATATCATCATGATATCATCATTATCATCTCATCATGATATCATCATCATCTCATCATGATATCATCATCTCATCATGATATCATCATCATCATCATCATCTCATCATGATATCATCATCATCATCATCTCATCATGATATCATCATCATGACATCATCATCAGCATCATCATCTCATCATGATATCATCAGCATGATATCAACATCATCATCATCATCATCTCATCATGATATCATCATCATCATCATCATCATCATCTCATCATGATATCATCATCATGACATCATCATCAGCATCATCATCTCATCATGATATCATCATCATGATATCATCATCATCATCATCTCATCATGATATCATCATCATCATCTCTTTATGATATCATCATCATCATCATCATCATCATCATCCTCATCATCATCATCATCTCATCATGATATCATCATCATCTCATCATTATATCATCATCATCTCATCATGATATCATCATCATGATATCATCATCATGATATCATCATCATCATCTCATCATGATATTATCATCATCATCTCATCATGATATCATCATCATCATCATCATCATCATCTCATCATCATCTCATCATGATATCATCATCATCTCATCATGATATCATCATCATCATCATCTCATCATAATATCATCATCATCTCATCATGATATTATCATCATCATCTCATCATGATATCATCATCATCATCTCATCATGATATCATCATCATCATCTCATCATGTTATCATCATCATCATCATCATCATCATCTCATCATGATATCATCATCATCATCATCATCTCATCATGATATCATCATCATGATATCATCATCATCATCATCATCTCATCATGATATCATCATCTCATCATGATATCATCATCATGATATCATAATCATGACATCATCATCATCATCATCATCATCTCATCATGATATCATCATCGTCTCATCATGATATCATCATCATCATCATCATCATCTCATCATGATATCATCATCATGATATCATAATCATCTCATCACGATATCATCATCATCAGCTCATCATGATATCATCATCATCTCATCATATCATCATCATCATCATCATCATCTCATCATGATATCATCATCATCTCATCATTATATCATCATCATCATCATCATCATGTCATCATGATATCATCATCATCTCATCATGTTATCATCATCATGATATCATCATCATCATCATCATCATCATCATCTCATCATGATATCATCATCATCTCATCATGATATCATCAGCATCATCATCATCATCATCATCATCATCATCATCATCATCTCATCATGATATCATCATCATCTCATCATGATATCATCAGCATCATCATCATCATCATCTCATCATGATATCATCATCATCATCATCTCATCATGATATCATCATCATCTCATCATGATATCATCATCATCATCTCATCATGATATCATCATCATCATCATCTCATCATGATATCATCATCATCATCTCATCATGATATCATCATCATCTCATCATGATATCATCATCATCATCATCATCATCTCATCATGATATCATCATGATATCATCATGATATCATCATGATATAATCATCATCATCATCTCATCATGATATCATCATCATGATATCATCATCATCATCATCTCATCATGATATCATCATTATCATCTCATCATGATATCATCATGATATAATCATTATCATCTCATCATGATATCATCATCATCTCATCATGGTATCATCATCATCTCATCATGATATCATCATCATCATCATCATCATCATCTCATCATGATATCATCATCATCATCTCATCATGATATCATCATCATGTCATCATGATATCATCATCATCTCATCATGATATCATCATCATCATCATCATCATCATCATCATCTCATCTTGATATCATCATCATCATCATCATCATCATCATCATCTCATCATGATATCATCATCATCATCATCTCATCATGAGATCATCATCATCTCATCATAATATCATCATCATCTCATCATGATATCATCATCATCATCTCATCATGATATCATCATCATCATCTCATCATGATATCATCATCATCATCTCATCATGTTATCATCATCATCATCATCATCATCATCATCATCATCATCTCATCATGATATCATCATCATGACATCATCATCAGCATCATCATCTCATCATGATATCATCATCATGCTATCATCATCATCATCATCTCATCATGATATCATCATCATCATCTCATCATGTTATCATCATCATCATCTCATCATGAGATCATCATCATCTCATCATGATATCATCATCATCTCATCATGATATCATCATTATCATCTCATCATGATATCATCATGATATCATCATTATCATCTCATCATGATATCATCATCATCTCATCATGATATCATCATCTCATCATGATATCATCATCATCATCATCATCTCATCATGATATCATCATCATCATCATCTCATCATGATATCATCATCATGACATCATCATCAGCATCATCATCTCATCATGATATCATCAGCATGATATCAACATCATCATCATCATCATCATCTCATCATGATATCATCATCATCTCATCATCATCATCTCATCATGATATCATCATCATGACATCATCATCAGCATCATCATCTCATCATGATATCATCATCATGATATCATCATCATCATCATCTCATCATGATATCATCATCATCATCTCTTTATGATATCATCATCATCATCATCATCATCATCATCATCATCTCATCATGATATCATCATCATCTCATCATTATATCATCATCATCTCATCATGATATCATCATCATGATATCATCATCATGATATCATCATCATCATCATCTCATCATGATATTATCATCATCATCTCATCATGATATCATCATCATCATCATCATCATCTCATCATCATCTCATCATGATATCATCATCATCTCATCATAATATCATCATCATCTCATCATGATATCATCATCATCTCATCATGATATCATCATCATCATCATCTCATCATAATATCATCATCATCTCATCATGATATTATCATCATCATCTCATCATGATATCATCATCATCATCTCATCATGATATCATCATCATCATCTCATCATGTTATCATCATCATCATCATCATCATCATCTCATCATGATATCATCATCATCATCATCATCTCATCATGATATCATCTTCATGATATCATCATCATCATCATCATCTCATCATAATATCATCATCTCATCATGATATCATCATCATGATATCATAATCATGACATCATCATCATCATCATCTCATCATGATATCATCATCGTCTCATCATGATATCATCATCATCATCATCATCATCTCATCATGATATCATCATCATGATATCATAATCATCTCATCACGATATCATCATCATCAGCTCATCATGATATCATCATCATCTCATCATATCATCATCATCATCATCATCATCTCATCATGATATCATCATCATCTCATCATTATATCATCATCATCATCATCATCATCATCATCATGTCATCATGATATCATCATCATCTCATCATCTTATCATCATCATGATATCATCATCATCATCATCATCATCATCTCATCATGATATCATCATCATCTCATCATGATATCATCAGCATCATCATCATCATCATCATCATCTCATCATGATATCATCATCATCTCATCATGATATCATCAGCATCATCATCATCATCATCATCATCATCTCATCATGATATCATCATCATCATCTCATCATGATATCATCATCATCTCATCATGATATCATCATCATCATCTCATCATGATATCATCATCATCATCATCTCATCATGATATCATCATCATCATCTCATCATGATATCATCATCATCTCATCATGATATCATCATCATCATCATCATCTCATCATGATATCATCATGATATCATCATGATATCATCATGATATCATCATCATCATCATCTCATCATGATATCATCATCATGATATCATCATCATCATCATCTCATCATGATATCATCATTATCATCTCATCATGATATCATCATCATCATCTCATCATGATATCATCATCATCATCATCTCATCATGATATCATCATCATCATCTCATCATGTTATCATCATCATCATCTCATCATGAGATCATCATCATCTCATCATGAGATCATCATCATCTCATCATGATATCATCATCATCTCATCATGATATCATCATCTCATCATGTTATCATCATCATCATCTCATCATGAGATCATCATCATCTCATCATGATATCATCATCATCTCATCATGATATCATCATTATCATCTCATCATGATATCATCATTATCATCTCATCATGATATCATCATCATCTCATCATGATATCATCATCTCATCATGATATCATCATCATCATCATCATCTCATCATGATATCATCATCATCATCATCTCATCATGATATCATCATCATCTCATCATGATATCATCATCATCTCATCATGATATCATCATTATCATCTCATCATGATATCATCATCATCTCATCATGATATCATCATTATCATCTCATCATGATATCATCATGATATCATCATTATCATCTCATCATGATATCATCATCATCTCATCATGATATCATCATCTCATCATGATATCATCATCATCATCATCATCTCATCATGATATCATCATCATCATCATCTCATCATGATATCATCATCATGACATCATCATCAGCATCATCATCTCATCATGATATCATCAGCATGATATCAACATCATCATCATCATCATCTCATCATGATATCATCATCATCATCATCATCATCATCTCATCATGATATCATCATCATGACATCATCATCAGCATCATCATCTCATCATGATATCATCATCATGATATCATCATCATCATCATCTCATCATGATATCATCATCATCATCTCTTTATGATATCATCATCATCATCATCATCATCATCATCATCATCATCTCATCATGATATCATCATCATCTCATCATTATATCATCATCATCTCATCATGATATCATCATCATGATATCATCATCATGATATCATCATCATCATCTCATCATGATATTATCATCATCATCTCATCATGATATCATCATCATCATCATCATCATCATCTCATCATCATCTCATCATGATATCATCATCATCTCATCATGATATCATCATCATCATCATCTCATCATAATATCATCATCATCTCATCATGATATTATCATCATCATCTCATCATGATATCATCATCATCATCTCATCATGATATCATCATCATCATCTCATCATGTTATCATCATCATCATCATCATCATCATCTCATCATGATATCATCATCATCATCATCATCTCATCATGATATCATCATCATGATATCATCATCATCATCATCATCTCATCATGATATCATCATCTCATCATGATATCATCATCATGATATCATAATCATGACATCATCATCATCATCATCATCATCTCATCATGATATCATCATCGTCTCATCATGATATCATCATCATCATCATCATCATCTCATCATGATATCATCATCATGATATCATAATCATCTCATCACGATATCATCATCATCAGCTCATCATGATATCATCATCATCTCATCATATCATCATCATCATCATCATCATCTCATCATGATATCATCATCATCTCATCATTATATCATCATCATCATCATCATCATGTCATCATGATATCATCATCATCTCATCATGTTATCATCATCATGATATCATCATCATCATCATCATCATCATCATCTCATCATGATATCATCATCATCTCATCATGATATCATCAGCATCATCATCATCATCATCATCATCATCATCATCATCATCATCTCATCATGATATCATCATCATCTCATCATGATATCATCAGCATCATCATCATCATCATCATCATCATCTCATCATGATATCATCATCATCATCATCTCATCATGATATCATCATCATCTCATCATGATATCATCATCATCATCTCATCATGATATCATCATCATCATCATCTCATCATGATATCATCATCATCATCTCATCATGATATCATCATCATCTCATCATGATATCATCATCATCATCATCATCATCTCATCATGATATCATCATGATATCATCATGATATCATCATGATATAATCATCATCATCATCTCATCATGATATCATCATCATGATATCATCATCATCATCATCTCATCATGATATCATCATTATCATCTCATCATGATATCATCATGATATAATCATTATCATCTCATCATGATATCATCATCATCTCATCATGGTATCATCATCATCTCATCATGATATCATCATCATCATCATCATCTCATCATGATATCATCATCATCATCATCTCATCATGATATCATCATCATGTCATCATGATATCATCATCATCTCATCATGATATCATCATCATCATCATCATCATCATCTCATCTTGATATCATCATCATCATCATCATCATCATCATCATCTCATCATGATATCATCATCATCATCATCTCATCATGAGATCATCATCATCTCATCATAATATCATCATCATCTCATCATGATATCATCATCATCATCTCATCATGATATCATCATCATCATCTCATCATGATATCATCATCATCATCTCATCATGTTATCATCATCATCATCATCATCATCATCATCATCATCATCTCATCATGATATCATCATCATGACATCATCATCAGCATCATCATCTCATCATGATATCATCATCATGCTATCATCATCATCATCATCTCATCATGATATCATCATCATCATCTCATCATGTTATCATCATCATCATCTCATCATGAGATCATCATCATCTCATCATGATATCATCATCATCTCATCATGATATCATCATTATCATCTCATCATGATATCATCATGATATCATCATTATCATCTCATCATGATATCATCATCATCTCATCATGATATCATCATCTCATCATGATATCATCATCATCATCATCATCTCATCATGATATCATCATCATCATCATCTCATCATGATATCATCATCATGACATCATCATCAGCATCATCATCTCATCATGATATCATCAGCATGATATCAACATCATCATCATCATCATCATCATCTCATCATGATATCATCATCATCTCATCATCATCATCTCATCATGATATCATCATCATGACATCATCATCAGCATCATCATCTCATCATGATATCATCATCATGATATCATCATCATCATCATCTCATCATGATATCATCATCATCATCTCTTTATGATATCATCATCATCATCATCATCATCATCATCATCATCTCATCATGATATCATCATCATCTCATCATTATATCATCATCATCTCATCATGATATCATCATCATGATATCATCATCATGATATCATCATCATCATCATCTCATCATGATATTATCATCATCATCTCATCATGATATCATCATCATCATCATCATCATCTCATCATCATCTCATCATGATATCATCATCATCTCATCATAATATCATCATCATCTCATCATGATATCATCATCATCTCATCATGATATCATCATCATCATCATCTCATCATAATATCATCATCATCTCATCATGATATTATCATCATCATCTCATCATGATATCATCATCATCATCTCATCATGATATCATCATCATCATCTCATCATGTTATCATCATCATCATCATCATCATCATCTCATCATGATATCATCATCATCATCATCATCTCATCATGATATCATCTTCATGATATCATCATCATCATCATCATCTCATCATAATATCATCATCTCATCATGATATCATCATCATGATATCATAATCATGACATCATCATCATCATCATCTCATCATGATATCATCATCGTCTCATCATGATATCATCATCATCATCATCATCATCTCATCATGATATCATCATCATGATATCATAATCATCTCATCACGATATCATCATCATCAGCTCATCATGATATCATCATCATCTCATCATATCATCATCATCATCATCTCATCATGATATCATCATCATCTCATCATTATATCATCATCATCATCATCATCATCATCATGTCATCATGATATCATCATCATCTCATCATCTTATCATCATCATGATATCATCATCATCATCATCATCATCATCTCATCATGATATCATCATCATCTCATCATGATATCATCAGCATCATCATCATCATCATCATCATCTCATCATGATATCATCATCATCTCATCATGATATCATCAGCATCATCATCATCATCATCATCATCATCTCATCATGATATCATCATCATCATCTCATCATGATATCATCATCATCTCATCATGATATCATCATCATCATCTCATCATGATATCATCATCATCATCATCTCATCATGATATCATCATCATCATCTCATCATGATATCATCATCATCTCATCATGATATCATCATCATCATCATCATCTCATCATGATATCATCATGATATCATCATGATATCATCATGATATCATCATCATCATCATCTCATCATGATATCATCATCATGATATCATCATCATCATCATCTCATCATGATATCATCATTATCATCTCATCATGATATCATCATGATATAATCATTATCATCTCATCATGATATCATCATCATCTCATCATGGTATCATCATCATCTCATCATGATATCATCATCATCATCATCATCATCATCATCTCATCATGATATCATCATCATCATCTCATCATGATATCATCATCATGTCATCATGATATCATCATCATCTCATCATGATATCATCATCATCATCATCATCATCATCATCATCTCATCTTGATATCATCATCATCATCATCATCATCATCATCATCATCTCATCATGATATCATCATCATCATCATCTCATCATGAGATCATCATCATCTCATCATAATATCATCATCATCTCATCATGATATCATCATCATCATCTCATCATGATATCATCATCATCATCTCATCATGATATCATCATCATCATCTCATCATGTTATCATCATCATCATCATCATCATCATCATCTCATCATGATATCATCATCATCATCTCATCATGATATCATCATCATCATCATCTCATCATGATATCATCATCATCATCTCATCATGTTATCATCATCATCATCTCATCATGAGATCATCATCATCTCATCATGATATCATCATCATCTCATCATGATATCATCATTATCATCTCATCATGATATCATCATGATATCATCATTATCATCTCATCATGATATCATCATCATCTCATCATGATATCATCATCTCATCATGATATCATCATCATCATCATCATCATCATCTCATCATGATATCATCATCATCATCATCATCTCATCATGATATCATCATCATGACATCATCATCAGCATCATCATCTCATCATGATATCATCATCATGATATCAACATCATCATCATCATCATCATCTCATCATGATATCATCATCATCATCATCATCTCATCATGATATCATCATCATGACATCATCATCAGCATCATCATCTCATCATGATATCATCATCATGATATCATCATCATCATCATCTCATCATGATATAATCATCATCATCTCATCATGATATCATCATCATCATCATCATCATCATCTCATCATGATATCATCATCATCTCATCATTATATCATCATCATCTCATCATGATATCATCATCATGATATCATCATCATGATATCATCATCATCATCATCTCATCATGATATTATCATCATCATCTCATCATGATATCATCATCATCATCATCATCATCTCATCATCATCTCATCATGATATCATCATCATCTCATCATGATATCATCATCATCATCATCTCATCATAATATCATCATCATCTCATCATGATATTATCATCATCATCTCATCATGATATCATCATCATCATCTCATCATGATATCATCATCATCATCTCATCATGTTATCATCATCATCATCATCATCATCTCATCATGATATCATCATCATCATCATCATCTCATCATGATATCATCATCATGATATCATCATCATGATATCATCATCATCATCATCTCATCATATCATCATCTCATCATGATATCATCATCATGATATCATAATCATGACATCATCATCATCATCATCATCATCTCATCATGATATCATCATCGTCTCATCATGATATCATCATCATCATCATCATCATCTCATCATGATATCATCATCATGATATCATAATCATCTCATCACGATATCATCATCATCAGCTCATCATGATATCATCATCATCTCATCATATCATCATCATCATCTCATCATGATATCATCATCATCTCATCATTATATCATCATCATCATCATCATCATGTCATCATGATATCATCATCATCTCATCATGTTATCATCATCATGATATCATCATCATCATCATCATCATCATCATCTCATCATGATATCATCATCATCTCATCATGATATCATCAGCATCATCATCATCATCATCATCATCATCATCATCATCATCATCATCTCATCATGATATCATCATCATCTCATCATGATATCATCAGCATCATCATCATCATCATCATCATCATCTCATCATGATATCATCATCATCATCATCATCATCTCATCATGATATCATCATCATCTCATCATGATATCATCATCATCATCTCATCATGATATCATCATCATCATCATCATCTCATCATGATATCATCATCATCATCTCATCATGTTATCATCATCATCATCTCATCATGATATCATCATCATCATCTCATCATGATATCATCATGATATCATCATCATCATCATCTCATCATGATATCATCATCATCATCTCTTTATGATATCATCATCATCATCATCATCATCATCATCCTCATCATCATCATCATCTCATCATGATATCATCATCATCTCATCATTATATCATCATCATCTCATCATGATATCATCATCATGATATCATCATCATGATATCATCATCATCATCTCATCATGATATTATCATCATCATCTCATCATGATATCATCATCATCATCATCATCATCATCTCATCATCATCTCATCATGATATCATCATCATCTCATCATGATATCATCATCATCATCATCTCATCATAATATCATCATCATCTCATCATGATATTATCATCATCATCTCATCATGATATCATCATCATCATCTCATCATGATATCATCATCATCATCTCATCATGTTATCATCATCATCATCATCATCATCATCTCATCATGATATCATCATCATCATCATCATCTCATCATGATATCATCATCATGATATCATCATCATCATCATCATCTCATCATGATATCATCATCTCATCATGATATCATCATCATGATATCATAATCATGACATCATCATCATCATCATCATCATCTCATCATGATATCATCATCGTCTCATCATGATATCATCATCATCATCATCATCATCTCATCATGATATCATCATCATGATATCATAATCATCTCATCACGATATCATCATCATCAGCTCATCATGATATCATCATCATCTCATCATATCATCATCATCATCATCATCATCTCATCATGATATCATCATCATCTCATCATTATATCATCATCATCATCATCATCATGTCATCATGATATCATCATCATCTCATCATGTTATCATCATCATGATATCATCATCATCATCATCATCATCATCATCTCATCATGATATCATCATCATCTCATCATGATATCATCAGCATCATCATCATCATCATCATCATCATCATCATCATCATCTCATCATGATATCATCATCATCTCATCATGATATCATCAGCATCATCATCATCATCATCTCATCATGATATCATCATCATCATCATCTCATCATGATATCATCATCATCTCATCATGATATCATCATCATCATCTCATCATGATATCATCATCATCATCATCTCATCATGATATCATCATCATCATCTCATCATGATATCATCATCATCTCATCATGATATCATCATCATCATCATCATCATCTCATCATGATATCATCATGATATCATCATGATATCATCATGATATAATCATCATCATCATCTCATCATGATATCATCATCATGATATCATCATCATCATCATCTCATCATGATATCATCATTATCATCTCATCATGATATCATCATGATATAATCATTATCATCTCATCATGATATCATCATCATCTCATCATGGTATCATCATCATCTCATCATGATATCATCATCATCATCATCATCATCATCTCATCATGATATCATCATCATCATCTCATCATGATATCATCATCATGTCATCATGATATCATCATCATCTCATCATGATATCATCATCATCATCATCATCATCATCATCATCTCATCTTGATATCATCATCATCATCATCATCATCATCATCATCTCATCATGATATCATCATCATCATCATCTCATCATGAGATCATCATCATCTCATCATAATATCATCATCATCTCATCATGATATCATCATCATCATCTCATCATGATATCATCATCATCATCTCATCATGATATCATCATCATCATCTCATCATGTTATCATCATCATCATCATCATCATCATCATCATCATCATCTCATCATGATATCATCATCATGACATCATCATCAGCATCATCATCTCATCATGATATCATCATCATGCTATCATCATCATCATCATCTCATCATGATATCATCATCATCATCTCATCATGTTATCATCATCATCATCTCATCATGAGATCATCATCATCTCATCATGATATCATCATCATCTCATCATGATATCATCATTATCATCTCATCATGATATCATCATGATATCATCATTATCATCTCATCATGATATCATCATCATCTCATCATGATATCATCATCTCATCATGATATCATCATCATCATCATCATCTCATCATGATATCATCATCATCATCATCTCATCATGATATCATCATCATGACATCATCATCAGCATCATCATCTCATCATGATATCATCAGCATGATATCAACATCATCATCATCATCATCATCTCATCATGATATCATCATCATCTCATCATCATCATCTCATCATGATATCATCATCATGACATCATCATCAGCATCATCATCTCATCATGATATCATCATCATGATATCATCATCATCATCATCTCATCATGATATCATCATCATCATCTCTTTATGATATCATCATCATCATCATCATCATCATCATCATCATCTCATCATGATATCATCATCATCTCATCATTATATCATCATCATCTCATCATGATATCATCATCATGATATCATCATCATGATATCATCATCATCATCATCTCATCATGATATTATCATCATCATCTCATCATGATATCATCATCATCATCATCATCATCTCATCATCATCTCATCATGATATCATCATCATCTCATCATAATATCATCATCATCTCATCATGATATCATCATCATCTCATCATGATATCATCATCATCATCATCTCATCATAATATCATCATCATCTCATCATGATATTATCATCATCATCTCATCATGATATCATCATCATCATCTCATCATGATATCATCATCATCATCTCATCATGTTATCATCATCATCATCATCATCATCATCTCATCATGATATCATCATCATCATCATCATCTCATCATGATATCATCTTCATGATATCATCATCATCATCATCATCTCATCATAATATCATCATCTCATCATGATATCATCATCATGATATCATAATCATGACATCATCATCATCATCATCTCATCATGATATCATCATCGTCTCATCATGATATCATCATCATCATCATCATCATCTCATCATGATATCATCATCATGATATCATAATCATCTCATCACGATATCATCATCATCAGCTCATCATGATATCATCATCATCTCATCATATCATCATCATCATCATCATCATCTCATCATGATATCATCATCATCTCATCATTATATCATCATCATCATCATCATCATCATCATCATGTCATCATGATATCATCATCATCTCATCATCTTATCATCATCATGATATCATCATCATCATCATCATCATCATCTCATCATGATATCATCATCATCTCATCATGATATCATCAGCATCATCATCATCATCATCATCATCTCATCATGATATCATCATCATCTCATCATGATATCATCAGCATCATCATCATCATCATCATCATCATCTCATCATGATATCATCATCATCATCTCATCATGATATCATCATCATCTCATCATGATATCATCATCATCATCTCATCATGATATCATCATCATCATCATCTCATCATGATATCATCATCATCATCTCATCATGATATCATCATCATCTCATCATGATATCATCATCATCATCATCATCTCATCATGATATCATCATGATATCATCATGATATCATCATGATATCATCATCATCATCATCTCATCATGATATCATCATCATGATATCATCATCATCATCATCTCATCATGATATCATCATTATCATCTCATCATGATATCATCATCATCATCTCATCATGATATCATCATCATCATCATCTCATCATGATATCATCATCATCATCTCATCATGTTATCATCATCATCATCTCATCATGAGATCATCATCATCTCATCATGAGATCATCATCATCTCATCATGATATCATCATCATCTCATCATGATATCATCATCTCATCATGTTATCATCATCATCATCTCATCATGAGATCATCATCATCTCATCATGATATCATCATCATCTCATCATGATATCATCATTATCATCTCATCATGATATCATCATTATCATCTCATCATGATATCATCATCATCTCATCATGATATCATCATCTCATCATGATATCATCATCATCATCATCATCTCATCATGATATCATCATCATCATCATCTCATCATGATATCATCATCATCTCATCATGATATCATCATCATCTCATCATGATATCATCATTATCATCTCATCATGATATCATCATCATCTCATCATGATATCATCATTATCATCTCATCATGATATCATCATGATATCATCATTATCATCTCATCATGATATCATCATCATCTCATCATGATATCATCATCTCATCATGATATCATCATCATCATCATCATCTCATCATGATATCATCATCATCATCATCTCATCATGATATCATCATCATGACATCATCATCAGCATCATCATCTCATCATGATATCATCAGCATGATATCAACATCATCATCATCATCATCTCATCATGATATCATCATCATCATCATCATCATCATCTCATCATGATATCATCATCATGACATCATCATCAGCATCATCATCTCATCATGATATCATCATCATGATATCATCATCATCATCATCTCATCATGATATCATCATCATCATCTCTTTATGATATCATCATCATCATCATCATCATCATCATCATCATCATCTCATCATGATATCATCATCATCTCATCATTATATCATCATCATCTCATCATGATATCATCATCATGATATCATCATCATGATATCATCATCATCATCTCATCATGATATTATCATCATCATCTCATCATGATATCATCATCATCATCATCATCATCATCTCATCATCATCTCATCATGATATCATCATCATCTCATCATGATATCATCATCATCATCATCTCATCATAATATCATCATCATCTCATCATGATATTATCATCATCATCTCATCATGATATCATCATCATCATCTCATCATGATATCATCATCATCATCTCATCATGTTATCATCATCATCATCATCATCATCATCTCATCATGATATCATCATCATCATCATCATCTCATCATGATATCATCATCATGATATCATCATCATCATCATCATCTCATCATGATATCATCATCTCATCATGATATCATCATCATGATATCATAATCATGACATCATCATCATCATCATCATCATCTCATCATGATATCATCATCGTCTCATCATGATATCATCATCATCATCATCATCATCTCATCATGATATCATCATCATGATATCATAATCATCTCATCACGATATCATCATCATCAGCTCATCATGATATCATCATCATCTCATCATATCATCATCATCATCATCATCATCTCATCATGATATCATCATCATCTCATCATTATATCATCATCATCATCATCATCATGTCATCATGATATCATCATCATCTCATCATGTTATCATCATCATGATATCATCATCATCATCATCATCATCATCATCTCATCATGATATCATCATCATCTCATCATGATATCATCAGCATCATCATCATCATCATCATCATCATCATCATCATCATCTCATCATGATATCATCATCATCTCATCATGATATCATCAGCATCATCATCATCATCATCATCATCATCTCATCATGATATCATCATCATCATCATCTCATCATGATATCATCATCATCTCATCATGATATCATCATCATCATCTCATCATGATATCATCATCATCATCATCTCATCATGATATCATCATCATCATCTCATCATGATATCATCATCATCTCATCATGATATCATCATCATCATCATCATCATCTCATCATGATATCATCATGATATCATCATGATATCATCATGATATAATCATCATCATCATCTCATCATGATATCATCATCATGATATCATCATCATCATCATCTCATCATGATATCATCATTATCATCTCATCATGATATCATCATGATATAATCATTATCATCTCATCATGATATCATCATCATCTCATCATGGTATCATCATCATCTCATCATGATATCATCATCATCATCATCATCTCATCATGATATCATCATCATCATCATCTCATCATGATATCATCATCATGTCATCATGATATCATCATCATCTCATCATGATATCATCATCATCATCATCATCATCATCTCATCTTGATATCATCATCATCATCATCATCATCATCATCATCTCATCATGATATCATCATCATCATCATCTCATCATGAGATCATCATCATCTCATCATAATATCATCATCATCTCATCATGATATCATCATCATCATCTCATCATGATATCATCATCATCATCTCATCATGATATCATCATCATCATCTCATCATGTTATCATCATCATCATCATCATCATCATCATCATCATCATCTCATCATGATATCATCATCATGACATCATCATCAGCATCATCATCTCATCATGATATCATCATCATGCTATCATCATCATCATCATCTCATCATGATATCATCATCATCATCTCATCATGTTATCATCATCATCATCTCATCATGAGATCATCATCATCTCATCATGATATCATCATCATCTCATCATGATATCATCATTATCATCTCATCATGATATCATCATGATATCATCATTATCATCTCATCATGATATCATCATCATCTCATCATGATATCATCATCTCATCATGATATCATCATCATCATCATCATCTCATCATGATATCATCATCATCATCATCTCATCATGATATCATCATCATGACATCATCATCAGCATCATCATCTCATCATGATATCATCAGCATGATATCAACATCATCATCATCATCATCATCATCTCATCATGATATCATCATCATCTCATCATCATCATCTCATCATGATATCATCATCATGACATCATCATCAGCATCATCATCTCATCATGATATCATCATCATGATATCATCATCATCATCATCTCATCATGATATCATCATCATCATCTCTTTATGATATCATCATCATCATCATCATCATCATCATCATCATCTCATCATGATATCATCATCATCTCATCATTATATCATCATCATCTCATCATGATATCATCATCATGATATCATCATCATGATATCATCATCATCATCATCTCATCATGATATTATCATCATCATCTCATCATGATATCATCATCATCATCATCATCATCTCATCATCATCTCATCATGATATCATCATCATCTCATCATAATATCATCATCATCTCATCATGATATCATCATCATCTCATCATGATATCATCATCATCATCATCTCATCATAATATCATCATCATCTCATCATGATATTATCATCATCATCTCATCATGATATCATCATCATCATCTCATCATGATATCATCATCATCATCTCATCATGTTATCATCATCATCATCATCATCATCATCTCATCATGATATCATCATCATCATCATCATCTCATCATGATATCATCTTCATGATATCATCATCATCATCATCATCTCATCATAATATCATCATCTCATCATGATATCATCATCATGATATCATAATCATGACATCATCATCATCATCATCTCATCATGATATCATCATCGTCTCATCATGATATCATCATCATCATCATCATCATCTCATCATGATATCATCATCATGATATCATAATCATCTCATCACGATATCATCATCATCAGCTCATCATGATATCATCATCATCTCATCATATCATCATCATCATCATCTCATCATGATATCATCATCATCTCATCATTATATCATCATCATCATCATCATCATCATCATGTCATCATGATATCATCATCATCTCATCATCTTATCATCATCATGATATCATCATCATCATCATCATCATCATCTCATCATGATATCATCATCATCTCATCATGATATCATCAGCATCATCATCATCATCATCATCATCTCATCATGATATCATCATCATCTCATCATGATATCATCAGCATCATCATCATCATCATCATCATCATCTCATCATGATATCATCATCATCATCTCATCATGATATCATCATCATCTCATCATGATATCATCATCATCATCTCATCATGATATCATCATCATCATCATCTCATCATGATATCATCATCATCATCTCATCATGATATCATCATCATCTCATCATGATATCATCATCATCATCATCATCTCATCATGATATCATCATGATATCATCATGATATCATCATGATATCATCATCATCATCATCTCATCATGATATCATCATCATGATATCATCATCATCATCATCTCATCATGATATCATCATTATCATCTCATCATGATATCATCATGATATAATCATTATCATCTCATCATGATATCATCATCATCTCATCATGGTATCATCATCATCTCATCATGATATCATCATCATCATCATCATCATCATCATCTCATCATGATATCATCATCATCATCTCATCATGATATCATCATCATGTCATCATGATATCATCATCATCTCATCATGATATCATCATCATCATCATCATCATCATCATCATCTCATCTTGATATCATCATCATCATCATCATCATCATCATCATCATCTCATCATGATATCATCATCATCATCATCTCATCATGAGATCATCATCATCTCATCATAATATCATCATCATCTCATCATGATATCATCATCATCATCTCATCATGATATCATCATCATCATCTCATCATGATATCATCATCATCATCTCATCATGTTATCATCATCATCATCATCATCATCATCATCTCATCATGATATCATCATCATCATCTCATCATGATATCATCATCATCATCATCTCATCATGATATCATCATCATCATCTCATCATGTTATCATCATCATCATCTCATCATGAGATCATCATCATCTCATCATGATATCATCATCATCTCATCATGATATCATCATTATCATCTCATCATGATATCATCATGATATCATCATTATCATCTCATCATGATATCATCATCATCTCATCATGATATCATCATCTCATCATGATATCATCATCATCATCATCATCATCATCTCATCATGATATCATCATCATCATCATCATCTCATCATGATATCATCATCATGACATCATCATCAGCATCATCATCTCATCATGATATCATCATCATGATATCAACATCATCATCATCATCATCATCTCATCATGATATCATCATCATCATCATCATCTCATCATGATATCATCATCATGACATCATCATCAGCATCATCATCTCATCATGATATCATCATCATGATATCATCATCATCATCATCTCATCATGATATAATCATCATCATCTCATCATGATATCATCATCATCATCATCATCATCATCTCATCATGATATCATCATCATCTCATCATTATATCATCATCATCTCATCATGATATCATCATCATGATATCATCATCATGATATCATCATCATCATCATCTCATCATGATATTATCATCATCATCTCATCATGATATCATCATCATCATCATCATCATCTCATCATCATCTCATCATGATATCATCATCATCTCATCATGATATCATCATCATCATCATCTCATCATAATATCATCATCATCTCATCATGATATTATCATCATCATCTCATCATGATATCATCATCATCATCTCATCATGATATCATCATCATCATCTCATCATGTTATCATCATCATCATCATCATCATCTCATCATGATATCATCATCATCATCATCATCTCATCATGATATCATCATCATGATATCATCATCATGATATCATCATCATCATCATCTCATCATATCATCATCTCATCATGATATCATCATCATGATATCATAATCATGACATCATCATCATCATCATCATCATCTCATCATGATATCATCATCGTCTCATCATGATATCATCATCATCATCATCATCATCTCATCATGATATCATCATCATGATATCATAATCATCTCATCACGATATCATCATCATCAGCTCATCATGATATCATCATCATCTCATCATATCATCATCATCATCTCATCATGATATCATCATCATCTCATCATTATATCATCATCATCATCATCATCATGTCATCATGATATCATCATCATCTCATCATGTTATCATCATCATGATATCATCATCATCATCATCATCATCATCATCTCATCATGATATCATCATCATCTCATCATGATATCATCAGCATCATCATCATCATCATCATCATCATCATCATCATCATCATCATCTCATCATGATATCATCATCATCTCATCATGATATCATCAGCATCATCATCATCATCATCATCATCATCTCATCATGATATCATCATCATCATCATCATCATCTCATCATGATATCATCATCATCTCATCATGATATCATCATCATCATCTCATCATGATATCATCATCATCATCATCATCTCATCATGATATCATCATCATCATCTCATCATGTTATCATCATCATCATCTCATCATGATATCATCATCATCATCTCATCATGATATCATCATGATATCATCATGATATCATCATGATATCATCATGATATCATCATCATCATCATCATCTCATCATGATATCATCATCATGATATCATCATCATCATCATCTCATCATGATATCATCATTATCATCTCATCATGATATCATCATGATATAATCATTATCATCTCATCATGATATCATCATCATCTCATCATGGTATCATCATCATCTCATCATGATATCATCATCATCATCATCATCATCATCTCATCATGATATCATCATCATCATCATCTCATCATGATATCATCATCATGTCATCATGATATCATCATCTCATCATGATATCATCATCATCATCATCATCATCATCATCATCATCATCTCATCATGATATCATCATCATCATCATCATCATCATCTCATCATGATATCATCATCATCATCATCTCATCATGAGATCATCATCATCTCATCATAATATCATCATCATCTCATCATGATATCATCATCATCATCTCATCATGATATCATCATCATCATCTCATCATGATATCATCATCATCATCTCATCATGTTATCATCATCATCATCATCATCATCATCATCTCATCATGATATCATCATCATCATCTCATCATGATATCATCATCATGATATCATCATCATCATCATCATCATCTCATCATGATATCATCATCTCATCATGATATCATCATCATGATATCATAATCATGACATCATCATCATCATCTCATCATGATATCATCATCATCTCATCATGATATCATCATCATCATCTCATCATGATATCATCATCATCATCATCATCATCATCTCATCACGATATCATCATCATCAGCTCATCATGATATCATCATCATCTCATCATATCATCATCATCATCTCATCATGATATCATCATCATCTCATCATTATATCATCATCATCATCATCATCATCATCTCATCATGATATCATCATCATCTCATCATGTTATCATCATCATGATATCATCATCATCATTATCTCATCATGATATCATCATCATCTCATCATGATATCATCATCATCATCATCATCATCTCATCATGATATCATCATCATCTCATCATGATATCATCAGCATCATCATCATCATCATCTCATCATGATATCATCATCATCATCATCATCATCATCATCTCATCATGATATCATCATCATCATCTCATCATGATATCATCATCATGTCATCATGTTATCATCATCATCTCATCATGATATCATCATCATCATCATCATCATCATCATCATCATCTCATCTTGATATCATCATCATCATCATCATCATCATCATCTCATCATGATATCATCATCATCATCATCTCATCATGAGATCATCATCATCTCATCATAATATCATCATCATCTCATCATGATATCATCATCATCATCTCATCATGATATCATCATCATCATCTCATCATGATATCATCATCATCATCTCATCATGTTATCATCATCATCATCATCATCATCATCATCATCATCATCTCATCATGATATCATCATCATCATCTCATCATGATATCATCATCATCATCATCTCATCATGATATCATCATCATCATCTCATCATGTTATCATCATCATCATCTCATCATGAGATCATCATCATCTCATCATGATATCATCATCATCTCATCATGATATCATCATTATCATCTCATCATGATATCATCATGATATCATCATTATCATCTCATCATGATATCATCATCATCTCATCATGATATCATCATCTCATCATGATATCATCATCATCATCATCATCTCATCATGATATCATCATCATCATCATCTCATCATGATATCATCATCATCTCATCATGATATCATCATCATCTCATCATGATATCATCATTATCATCTCATCATGATATCATCATCATCTCATCATGATATCATCATTATCATCTCATCATGATATCATCATGATATCATCATTATCATCTCATCATGATATCATCATCATCTCATCATGATATCATCATCTCATCATGATATCATCATCATCATCATCATCATCATCATCTCATCATGATATCATCATCATCTCATCATTATATCATCATCATCTCATCATGATATCATCATCATGATATCATCATCATGATATCATCATCATCATCATCTCATCATGATATTATCATCATCATCTCATCATGATATCATCATCATCATCATCATCATCATCTCATCATCATCTCATCATGATATCATCATCATCTCATCATGATATCATCATCATCATCATCTCATCATAATATCATCATCATCTCATCATGATATTATCATCATCATCTCATCATGATATCATCATCATCATCTCATCATGATATCATCATCATCATCTCATCATGTTATCATCATCATCATCATCTCATCATGATATCATCATCATCATCATCATCATCTCATCATGATATCATCATCATGATATCATCATCATCATCATCATCATCTCATCATGATATCATCATCTCATCATGATATCATCATCATGATATCATAATCATGACATCATCATCATCATCATCATCATCTCATCATGATATCATCATCGTCTCATCATGATATCATCATCATCATCATCATCATCTCATCATGATATCATCATCATGATATCATAATCATCTCATCACGATATCATCATCATCAGCTCATCATGATATCATCATCATCTCATCATATCATCATCATCATCATCATCATCTCATCATGATATCATCATCATCTCATCATTATATCATCATCATCATCATCATCATGTCATCATGATATCATCATCATCTCATCATGTTATCATCATCATGATATCATCATCATCATCATCATCATCATCATCATCATCATCTCATCATGATATCATCATCATCTCATCATGATATCATCAGCATCATCATCATCATCATCATCATCATCATCATCATCATCATCTCATCATGATATCATCATCATCTCATCATGATATCATCAGCATCATCATCATCATCATCATCATCTCATCATGATATCATCATCATCATCATCATCATCTCATCATGATATCATCATCATCTCATCATGATATCATCATCATCATCTCATCATGATATCATCATCATCATCATCTCATCATGATATCATCATCATCATCATCTCATCATGTTATCATCATCATCATCTCATCATGATATCATCATCATCATCATCATCTCATCATGATATCATCATGATATCATCATGATATCATCATGATATAATCATCATCATCATCTCATCATGATATCATCATCATGATATCATCATCATCATCATCTCATCATGATATCATCATTATCATCTCATCATGATATCATCATGATATAATCATTATCATCTCATCATGATATCATCATCATCTCATCATGGTATCATCATCATCTCATCATGATATCATCATCATCATCATCATCATCTCATCATGATATCATCATGATATAATCATTATCATCTCATCATGATATCATCATCATCTCATCATGGTATCATCATCATCTCATCATGATATCATCATCATCATCATCATCATCTCATCATGATATCATCATCATCATCTCATCATGATATCATCATCATGTCATCATGATATCATCATCATCTCATCATGATATCATCATCATCATCATCATCATCATCATCATCATCTCATCTTGATATCATCATCATCATCATCATCATCTCATCATGATATCATCATCATCATCATCTCATCATGAGATCATCATCATCTCATCATAATATCATCATCATCTCATCATGATATCATCATCATCATCTCATCATGATATCATCATCATCATCTCATCATGATATCATCATCATCATCTCATCATGTTATCATCATCATCATCATCATCATCATCATCATCATCATCTCATCATGATATCATCATCATCATCTCATCATGATATCATCATCATCATCATCTCATCATGATATCATCATCATCATCTCATCATGTTATCATCATCATCATCTCATCATGAGATCATCATCATCTCATCATGATATCATCATCATCTCATCATGATATCATCATTATCATCTCATCATGATATCATCATGATATCATCATTATCATCTCATCATGATATCATCATCATCTCATCATGATATCATCATCTCATCATGATATCATCATCATCATCATCATCTCATCATGATATCATCATCATCATCATCTCATCATGATATCATCATCATGACATCATCATCAGCATCATCATCTCATCATGATATCATCATCATGATATCAATATCATCATCATCATCATCTCATCATGATATCATCATCATCATCATCATCTCATCATGATATCATCATCATGACATCATCATCAGCATCATCATCTCATCATGATATCATCTTCATGATATCATCATCATCATCATCTCATCATGATATAATCATCATCATCTCATCATGATATCATCATCATCATCATCATCATCTCATCATGATATCATCATCATCTCATCATTATATCATCATCATCTCATCATGATATCATCATCATGATATCATCATCATGATATCATCATCATCATCATCTCATCATGATATCATCATCATCATCATCATCATCATTATCATCTCATCATCATCTCATCATGATATCATCATCATCTCATCATGATATCATCATCATCATCATCTCATCATAATATCATCATCATCTCATCATGATATTATCATCATCATCTCATCATGATATCATCATCATCATCTCATCATGTTATCATCATCATCATCATCATCATCTCATCATGATATCATCATCATCATCATCATCTCATCATGATATCATCATCATGATATCATCATCATGATATCATCATCATCATCATCATCATCTCATCATATCATCATCTCATCATGATATCATCATCATGATATCATAATCATGACATCATCATCATCATCATCATCATCTCATCATGATATCATCATCGTCTCATCATGATATCATCATCATCATCATCATCATCTCATCATGATATCATCATCATGATATCATAATCATCTCATCACGATATCATCATCATCAGCTCATCATGATATCATCATCATCTCATCATATCATCATCATCATCATCATCTCATCATGATATCATCATCATCTCATCATTATATCATCATCATCATCATCATCATGTCATCATGATATCATCATCATCTCATCATGTTATCATCATCATGATATCATCATCATCATCATCATCATCATCATCTCATCATGATATCATCATCATCTCATCATGATATCATCAGCATCATCATCATCATCATCATCATCTCATCATGATATCATCATCATCTCATCATGATATCATCATCATCTCATCATGATATCATCATCATCATCTCATCATGATATCATCATCATCATCATCATCATCTCATCATGATATCATCATCATCTCATCATGATATCATCATCATCATCTCATCATGATATCATCATCATCATCATCATCTCATCATGATATCATCATCATCATCTCATCATGTTATCATCATCATCATCTCATCATGATATCATCATCATCATCTCATCATGATATCATCATGATATCATCATGATATCATCATGATATCATCATCATCATCATCATCTCATCATGATATCATCATCATGATATCATCATCATCATCATCTCATCATGATATCATCATGATATAATCATTATCATCTCATCATGATATCATCATCATCTCATCATGGTATCATCATCATCTCATCATGATATCATCATCATCATCATCATCATCATCATCTCATCATGATATCATCATCATCATCTCATCATGATATCATCATCATGTCATCATGATATCATCATCATCTCATCATGATATCATCATCATCATCATCATCATCATCATCATCATCTCATCATGATATCATCATCATCATCATCATCATCATCTCATCATGATATCATCATCATCATCATCTCATCATGAGATCATCATCATCTCATCATAATATCATCATCATCTCATCATGATATCATCATCATCATCTCATCATGATATCATCATCATCATCATCATCATCATCTCATCATGATATCATCATCATCTTATCACGATATCATCATCACCATCATCATCCTCTCATCATTATATCATCATCATCATCATCTCATCATGATATCATCATCATGATATCATCATCATCATCTCATCATGATATCATCATCATCATCTCATCATGATATCATCATCATCATCATCATCTCATCATGATATCATCATCATGATATCATCATTATCATCTCATCATTATATCATCATCATCATCTCATCATTATATCATCATCATCTCATCATGATATCATCATGATATCATCATCATCATCTCATCATGATATCATCATCATCATCATCATCATCATCATCATCATCATCATCATCTCATCATGATATCATCATCATCATCATCATATCATCATTATATCATCATCATCATCTCATCATGATATCATCATCATGATATCATCATCATCATCATCATCATCATCATCTCATCATGATATCATCATCATCATCATCATCTCATCATGCTATCATCATCATCATCATCTCATAATGTTATTATCATCATCATCATCATCATCATCATCATCATCATCATCATCATCATCATCATCATCTCATCATGATATCATCATCATCTCATCATGATATCATCATCATCATCATCTCATCATGATATCATCATCATGATATCATCATCATCATCTCATCACGATATCATCATCATCAGCTCATCATGGTATCATCATCATCTCATCATGATATCATCATCATCTCATCATTATATCATCATCATCATCATCATCATCATCATCATCTCATCCTGATATCATCATCATCTCATCATGATATCATCATCTCATCATGATATCATCATGATATCATCATTATCATCTCATCATTATATCATCATCATCATCATCATCATCATCATCATCATCATCATCTCATCATTATATCATCATCATCTCATCATGATATCATCATGATATCATCATCATCATCTCATCATGAAATCATCATCATCATCATCTCATCATGATATCATCATCATCATCATCATCATATCATCATGATATCATCATCATCTCATCATGATATCATCATCATCATCTCATCATGATATCATCATCATATCATCATCATATCATCATCAT
>JAYKOZ010000093.1:397500-407500 GCA_036172795.1 Pelodytes ibericus
ATCTCATCATTATATCATCATCATCATCATCATCTCATCATGATATCATCATCATCTCATCATGATATCATCATCATCATCATCATCATCATCATCATCTCATCATGATATCATCATCATCTTATCCCGATATCATCATCATCATCATCATCATCATCTCATCATGATATCACCATCATCATCCTCTCATCATTATATCATCATCATCATCTCATCATGATATCATCATCATGATATCATCATCATCATCTCATCATGATATCATCATCATCATCTCATCATGATATCATCATCATCATCATCATCATCTCATCATGATATCATCATCATGATATCATCATTATCATCTCATCATTATATCATCATCATCATCATCATCTCATCATTATATCATCATCATCTCATCATGATATCATCATGATATCATCATCATCATCATCTCATCATGATATCATCATCATCATCATCATCATCATCTCATCATGATATCATCATCATCATCATATCATCATTATATCATCATCATCATCTCATCATGATATCATCATCATGATATCATCATCATCATCATCATCATCATCATCTCATCATGATATCATCATCATCATCATCTCGTCATGCTATCATCATCATCATCATCTCATAATGTTATCATCATCATCATCATCATCATCATCTCATCATGATATCATCATCATCTCAGCATGATATCATCATCATCATCATCTCATCATGATATCATCATCATGATATCATCATCATCATCTCATCACGATATCATCATCATCAGCTCATCATGGTATCATCATCATCTCATCATGATATCATCATCATCTCATCATTATATCATCATCATCATCATCATCATCATCATCATCATCTCATCCTGATATCATCATCATCTCATCATGATATCATCATCTCATCATGATATCATCATGATATCATCATTATCATCTCATCATTATATCATCATCATCATCATCATCATCATCTCATCATTATATCATCATCATCTCATCATGATATCATCATGATATCATCATCATCATCTCATCATGAAATCATCATCATCATCATCTCATCATGATATCATCATCATCATCATCATCATCATATCATCATGATATCATCATCATCTCATCATGATATCTTCATCATCATCTCATCATGATATCATCATCATATCATCATCATATCATCATCATCATCTCATCATGATATCATCATCATGACATCATCATCAGCATCATCACCTCATCATGATATCATCATCATGATATCATCATCATCATCTCATCCTGATATCATCATCATCATCATCTCATCATTATATCATCATCATCTCATCATGATATCATCATCATCATCTCATCATGATATCATCATCATGATATCATCATCATGATATCATCATCATGATATCATCATCATCATCATCATCATCATCTCATCATGATATCATCATCATCATCATCTCATCATGCTATCATCATCATCATCATCTCATAATGTTATCATCATCATCATCATCATCATCATCTCATCATGATATCATCATCATCTCATCATGATATCATCATCATCATCATCTCATCATGATATCATCATCATGATATCATCATCATCATCTCATCACGATATCATCATCATCAGCTCATCATGGTATCATCATCATCTCATCATGATATCATCATCATCTCATCATTATATCATCATCATCATCATCATCATCATCATCTCATCCTGATATCATCATCATCTCATCATGATATCATCATCTCATCATGATATCATCATGATATCATCATTATCATCTCATCATTATATCATCATCATCATCATCATCATCATCATCATCATCTCATCATTATATCATCATCATCTCATCATGATATCATCATGATATCATCATCATCATCTCATCATGAAATCATCATCATCATCATCTCATCATGATATCATCATCATCATCATCATCATCATATCATCATGATATCATCATCATCTCATCATGATATCATCATCATCATCTCATCATGATATCATCATCATATCATCATCATATCATCATCATCATCTCATCATGATATCATCATCATGACATCATCATCAGCATCATCACCTCATCATGATATCATCATCATGATATCATCATCATCATCTCATCCTGATATCATCATCATCATCATCTCATCATTATATCATCATCATCTCATCATGATATCATCATCATCATCTCATCATGATATCATCATCATGATATCATCATCATGATATCATCATCATCATCTCATCATGATATCATCATCATCATCTCATCATGATATCATCATCATCATCATCTCATCATGTTATCATCATCATCATCATCATCATCATCTCATCATGATATCATCATCATCATCATCATCATCATCATCATCATCATCATCATCATCATCATCATCTCATCATGATATCATCATCATGATATCATCATCATCATCATCATCATCATCTCATCATGATATCATCATCATGATATCATCATCATCATCATCTCATCACGATATCATCATCATCAGCTCATCATGGTATCATCATCATCTCATCAACATCATCTCATCATGATATCATCATCATGATATCATCATCATCATCATCATCATCTCATCATGATATCATCATCATCATCTCATCATTATATCATCATTATCATCATCATCTCATCATGATATCATCAAGATATCATCATTATCATCTCATCATGATATCATCATCATCATCATCATCATCATCATCTCATCATGATATCATCATCATCATCATCTCATCATGATATCATCATCATCATCATCTCATCATGATATCATCATCATTATCATCATCATCACATCATTATATCATCATCATCATCATCTCATCATGATATCATCATCATCTCATCATGATATCATCATCATCTCATCACGATATCATCATCATCAGCTCATCATGGTATCATCATCATCTCATCATGATATCATCATCATCTCATCATTATATCATCATCATCATCATCATCATCTCATCATGATATCATCATCATCTCATCATGATATCATCATCATCATCCTCATCATCATCTCATCATGATATCATCATCATCATCTCATCATGATATCATCATCATCATCATCATCTCATCATGTTATCATCATCATCATCTCACCATGATATCATCATCATCATCTCATCATGATATCATCATCATGATATCATCATCATCATCATCATCTCATCATGATATCATCATCATCATCTCATCATGATATCATCATCATTATATCATAATCATGACATCATCATCATCATCATCATCTCATCATGATATCATCATCATCTCATCATGATATCATCATCATCATCATCATCTCATCATGATATCATCATCATCTCATCATGATATCATCATCATGATATCATCATCATCTCATCACGATATCATCATCATCAGCTCATCATGATATCATCATCATCTCATCATATCATCAACATCATCTCATCATGATATCATCATCATGATATCATCATCATCATCATCATCTCATCATGATATCATCATCATCTCATCATTATATCATCATCATCATCATCATCTCATCATGATATCATCATGATATCATCATCATCTCATCATGATATCATCATCATCATCATCAACATCATCATCATCATCTCATCATTATATCATCATCATCTCATCATGATATCATCATCATGATATCATCATCATCATCATCATCTCATCATGATATCATCATCATCATCATCATCATCATTATCATCATCTAATCATAATATCATCATCATCTCATCATGATATCATCATCATCATCTCATCATGATATCATCATCATCATCTCATCATGATATCATCATCATCATCATCATCTCATCATGTTATCATCATCATCATCATCATCATCATCTCATCATGATATCATCATCATCATCATCATCATCATCTCATCATGATATCATCATCATGATATCATCATCATCATCATCATCTCATCATGATATCATCATCATGATATCATCATCATGATATCATCATCATCATCATCTCATCACGATATCATCATCATCAGCTCATCATGGTATCATCATCATCTCATCATATCATCAACATCATCTCATCATGATATCATCATCATGATATCATCATCATCATCATCATCATCATCTCATCATGAAATCATCATCATCATCTCATCATTATATCATCATTATCATCATCATCTCATCATGATATCATCAAGATATCATCATTATCATCTCATCATGATATCATCATCATCATCATCATCATCATCATCTCATCATGATATCATCATCATCATCATCTCATCATGATATCATCATCATCATCATCTCATCATGATATCATCATCATCATCATCTCATCATGATATCATCATCATTATCATCATCATCTCATCATGATATCATCATCATCATCATCTCATCATGTTATCATCATCATCATCATCATCTCATCATGATATCATCATCATCATCATCATCATCATCATCATCATCATCATCTCATCATGATATCATGATATCATCATCATGATATCATCATCATCATCATCATCATCATCTCATCATGATATCATCATCATCATCATCATCATCATCATCATCATCATCATCATCATCTCATCATGATATCATCATCATCTCATCATTATATCATCATCATCATCATCATCATCTCATCATGATATCATCATCATCATCGTCATCTCATCATGATATCATCATCATCATCATCATCATCATCATCAACATGATCATCATCATCATCTCATCATTATATCATCATCATCTCATCATGATATCATCATCATGATATCATCATCATCATCATCATCTCATCATGATATCATCATCATCATCATCATCATTATCATCATCTAATCATAATATCATCATCATCTCATCATGATATCATCATCATCATCTCATCATGATATCATCATCATCATCTCATCATGATATCATCATCATCATCTCATCATGTTATCATCATCATCATCATCATCTCATCATGATATCATCATCATCATCATCATCATCATCATCATCTCATCATGATATCATCATCATGATATCATCATCATCATCATCATCATCTCATCATGATATCATCATCATGATATCATCATCATCATCATCTCATCACGATATCATCATCATCAGCTCATCATGGTATCATCATCATCTCATCATATCATCAACATCATCTCATCATGATATCATCATCATGATATCATCATCATCATCATCATCTCATCATGATATCATCATCATCATCTCATCATTATATCATCATTATCATCATCATCTCATCAGGATATCATCAAGATATCATCATTATCATCTCATCATGATATCATTATCATCATCATCATCATCATCATCATCATCATCATCTCATCATGATATCATCATCATCATCATCATCATCATCTCATCATGATATCATCATCATCATCATCTCATCATGATATCATCATCATCATCATCTCATCATGATATCATCATCATTATCATCATCATCACATCATTATATCATCATCATCATCATCATCATCATCTCATCATGATATCATCATCATCTCATCATGATATCATCATCATCTCATCATGATATCATCATCATTATCATCATCATCACATCATTATATCATCATCATCATCATCATCATCTCATCATGATATCATCATCATCTCATCACGATATCATCATCATCAGCTCATCATGGTATCATCATCATCTCATCATGATATCATCATCATCTCATCATTATATCATCATCATCATCATCTCATCATGATATCATCATCATCTCATCATGATATCATCATCATCATCCTCATCATCATCTCATCATGATATCATCATCATCATCATCATCTCATCATGATATCATCATCATCATCATCTCATCATGTTATCATCATCATCATCATCTCACCATGATATCATCATCACCATCTCATCATGATATCATCATCATGATATCATCATCATCATCATCTCATCATGATATCATCATCATCATCTCATCATGATATCATCATCATTATATCATAATCATGACATCATCATCATCATCATCATCATCATCATCATCATCATCATCTCATCATGATATCATCATCATCTCATCATGATATCATCATCATCATCATCTCATCATGATATCATCATCATCTCATCATGATATCATCATCATGATATCATCATCATCTCATCACGATATCATCATCATCAGCTCATCATGATATCATCATCATCTCATCATATCATCAACATCATCTCATCATGATATCATCATCATGATATCATCATCATCATCATCATCATCATCTCATCATGATATCATCATCTCATCATTATATCATCATCATCATCATCATCTCATCATGATATCATCATCATCTCATCATGATATCATCATCATCATCATCATCATCATCATCTCATCATGATATCATCATCATCTTATCCCGATATCATCATCATCATCATCATCATCATCATCATCTCATCATGATATCACCATCATCATCCTCTCATCATTATATCATCATCATCATCTCATCATGATATCATCATCATGATATCATCATCATCATCTCATCATGATATCATCATCATCATCTCATCATGATATCATCATCATCATCATCATCATCTCATCATGATATCATCATCATGATATCATCATTATCATCTCATCATTATATCATCATCATCATCATCATCTCATCATTATATCATCAACATCTCATCATGATATCATCATGATATCATCATCATCATCATCTCATCATGATATCATCATCATCATCATCTCATCATGATATCATCATCATCTCATCATGATATCATCATCATGATATCATCATCATCTCATCACGATATCATCATCATCAGCTCATCATGATATCATCATCATCTCATCATATCATCAACATCATCTCATCATGATATCATCATCATGATATCATCATCATCATCATCATCATCATCTCATCATGATATCATCATCTCATCATTATATCATCATCATCATCATCATCTCATCATGATATCATCATCATCTCATCATGATATCATCATCATCATCATCATCATCATCATCATCATCTCATCATGATATCATCATCATCTTATCCCGATATCATCATCATCATCATCATCATCTCATCATGATATCACCATCATCATCCTCTCATCATTATATCATCATCATCATCTCATCATGATATCATCATCATGATATCATCATCATCATCTCATCATGATATCATCATCATCTCATCATGATATCATCATCATCATCATCATCATCTCATCATGATATCATCATCATGATATCATCATTATCATCTCATCATTATATCATCATCATCATCATCATCTCATCATTATATCATCATCATCTCATCATGATATCATCATGATATCATCATCATCATCATCTCATCATGATATCATCATCATCATCATCATCATCATCATCATCATCTCATCATGATATCATCATCATCATCATATCATCATTATATCATCATCATCATCTCATCATGATATCATCATCATGATATCATCATCATCATCATCATCATCATCATCTCATCATGATATCATCATCATCATCATCTCATCATGCTATCATCATCATCATCATCTCATAATGTTATCATCATCATCATCATCATCATCATCATCTCACCATGATATCATCATCATCTCATCATGATATCATCATCATCATCATCTCATCATGATATCATCATCATGATATCATCATCATCATCTCATCACGATATCATCATCATCAGCTCATCATGGTATCATCATCATCTCATCATGATATCATCATCATCTCATCATTATATCATCATCATCATCATCATCATCATCATCTCATCCTGATATCATCATCATCTCATCATGATATCATCATCTCATCATGATATCATCATGATATCATCATTATCATCTCATCATTATATCATCATCATCATCATCATCATCATCTCATCATTATATCATCATCATCTCATCATGATATCATCATGATATCATCATCATCATCTCATCATGAAATCATCATCATCATCATCTCATCATGATATCATCATCATCATCATCATCATCATATCATCATGATATCATCATCATCTCATCATGATATCATCATCATCATCTCATCATGATATCATCATCATATCATCATCATATCATCATCATCATCTCATCATGATATCATCATCATGACATCATCATCAGCATCATCACCTCATCATGATATCATCATCATGATATCATCATCATCATCTCATCCTGATATCATCATCATCATCATCTCATCATTATATCATCATCATCTCATCATGATATCATCATCATCATCTCATCATGATATCATCATCATGATATCATCATCATGATATCATCATCATCATCTCATCATGATATCATCATCATCATCTCATCATGATATCATCATCATCATCATCTCATCATGTTATCATCATCATCATCATCATCATCATCTCACCACGATATCACCATCATCATCCTCTCATCATTATATCATCATCATCATCTCATCATGATATCATCATCATGATATCATCATCATCATCTCATCATGATATCATCATCATCATCTCATCATGATATCATCATCATCATCATCATCATCTCATCATGATATCATCATCATGATATCATCATTATCATCTCATCATTATATCATCATCATCATCATCATCTCATCATTATATCATCATCATCTCATCATGATATCATCATGATATCATCATCATCATCATCTCATCATGATATCATCATCATCATCATCATCATCATCATCATCTCATCATGATATCATCATCATCATCATATCATCATTATATCATCATCTCATCATGATATCATCATCATGATATCATCATCATCATCATCATCATCATCATCTCATCATGATATCATCATCATCATCATCTCATCATGCTATCATCATCATCATCATCTCATAATGTTATCATCATCATCATCATCATCATCATCATCTCATCATGATATCATCATCATCATCATCTCATAATGTTATCATCATCATCATCTCATCATGATATCATCATCATGATATCATCATCATCATCTCATCATGATATCATCATCATCATCATCTCATCATGATATCATCATCATGATATCATCATCATCATCTCATCCTGATATCATCATCATCTCATCATGATATCATCATCTCATCATGATATCATCATGATATCATCATTATCATCTCATCATTATATCATCATCATCATCATCATCATCATCATCATCATCATCATCATCATCTCATCATTATATCATCATCATCTCATCATGATATCATCATGATATCATCATCATCATCTCATCATGAAATCATCATCATCATCATCTCATCATGATATCATCATCATCATCATCATATCATCATGATATCATCATCATCTCATCATGATATCATCATCATCATCTCATCATGATATCATCATCATATCATCATCATATCATCATCATCATCTCATCATGATATCATCATCATGACATCATCATCAGCATCATCACCTCATCATGATATCATCATCATGATATCATCATCATCATCTCATCCTGATATCATCATCATCATCATCTCATCATTATATCATCATCATCTCATCATGATATCATCATCATCATCTCATCATGATATCATCATCATGATATCATCATCATGATATCATCATCATCATCTCATCATGATATCATCATCATCATCTCATCATGATATCATCATCATCATCATCTCATCATGTTATCATCATCATCATCATCATCATCATCATCTCATCATGATATCATCATCATCATCATCATCATCATCATCATCATCATCATCATCATCTCATC
>JAYKOZ010000093.1:420000-450000 GCA_036172795.1 Pelodytes ibericus
TCACCATGATATCATCATCATCATCTCATCATGATATCATCATCATGATATCATCATCATCATCATCTCATCATGATATCATCATCATCATCTCATCATGATATCTTCATCATTATATCATAATCATGACATCATCATCATCATCATCATCATCATCATCATCATCATCATCTCATCATGATATCATCATCATCTCATCATGATATCATCATCATCATCATCATCTCATCATGATATCATCATCATCTCATCATGATATCATCATCATGATATCATCATCATCTCATCACGATATCATCATCATCAGCTCATCATGATATCATCATCATCTCATCATATCATCAACATCATCTCATCATGATATCATCATCATGATATCATCATCATCATCTCATCATGATATCATCATCTCATCATTATATCATCATCATCATCATCATCTCATCATGATATCATCATCATCTCATCATGATATCATCATCATCATCATCATCATCATCATCATCATCATCATCTCATCATGATATCATCATCATCTTATCACGATATCATCATCATCATCATCATCATCATCTCATCATGATATCACCATCATCATCCTCTCATCATTATATCATCATCATCATCTCATCATGATATCATCATCATGATATCATCATCATCATCATCATCTCATCATGATATCATCATCATCATCATCATCTCATCATGATATCATCATCATCATCATCATCTCATCATGATATCATCATCATGATATCATCATTATCATCTCATCATTATATCATCATCATCATCATCATCTCATCATTATATCATCATCATCTCATCATGATATCATCATGATATCATCATCATCATCTCATCATGATATCATCATCATCATCATCATCATCATCATCTCATCATGATATCATCATCATCATCATATCATCATTATATCATCATCATCATCATCTCATCATGATATCATCATCATCATCATCATCTCATCATGCTATCATCATCATCATCATCTCATAATGTTATCATCATCATCATCATCATCATCATCATCATCTCATCATGATATCATCATCATCTCATCATGATATCATCATCATCTCATCATGATATCATCATCATGATATCATCATCATCATCTCATCACGATATCATCATCATCAGCTCATCATGGTATCATCATCATCTCATCATGATATCATCATCATCTCATCATTATATCATCATCATCATCATCATCATCATCTCATCCTGATATCATCATCATCTCATCATGATATCATCATGATATCATCATTATCATCTCATCATTATATCATCATCATCATCATCATCTCATCATTATATCATCATCATCTCATCATGATATCATCATGATATCATCATCATCATCTCATCATGAAATCATTATCATCATCATCTCATCATGATATCATCATCATCATCATATCATCATGATATCATCTCATCATGAAATCATCATGATATCATCATCATCATCTCATCATGATATCATCATCATATCATCATCATCATATCATCATCATCATCTCATCATGATATCATCATCATGACATCATCATCAGCATCATCACCTCATCATGATATCATCATCATGATATCATCATCATGATATCATCATCATCATCATCATCTCATCCTGATATCATCATCATCATCATCTCATCATGATATCATCATCATCTCATCATGATATCATCATCATCATCTCATCATGATATGATCATCATGATATCATCATCATGATATCATCATCATGATATCATCATCATCATCATCATCATCTCATCATGATATCATCATCATCATCATCATCATCATCATCATCATCATCATCTCATCATGATATCATCATCATCATCATCATCTCATCATGATATCATCATCATCATCTCATCATGATATCATCATCATGATATCATCATCATTATCTTCATCATCTCAACATGATATCATCATCATGATATCATAATCATGATATCATCATCATCATCTCATCATGATATCATCATCATCATCATCATCATCATCATCATCTCATCATGATATCATCATCATCATCTCATCATGATATCATCATCATGATATCATCATCATGATATCATCATCATGATATCATCATCATCATCTCATCATGATATCATCATCATCATCTCATCATGATATCATCATCATGATATCATCATCATTATCTTCATCATCTCAACATGATATCATCATCATGATATCATAATCATGATATCATCATCATCTCATCATGATATCATCATCATCTCATCATGATATCATCATCATCATCATCATCATCATATCATCATGATATCATCATCATCTTATCACGATATCATCATCATCATCATCATCATCTCATCATGATATCATCATCATGATATCATCATCATGATATCATCATCATGATATCATCATCATCATCTCATCATGATATCATCATCATCATCTCATCATGATATCATCATCATGATATCATCATCATTATCTTCATCATCTCAACATGATATCATCATCATGATATCATAATCATGATATCATCATCATCTCATCATGATATCATCATCATCTCATCATGATATATTCATCATCATCATCATCATCATATCATCATGATATCATCATCATCTTATCACGATATCATCATCATCATCATCATCATCTCATCATGATACCATCATCATCATCTCATCATGATATCATCATCATGATATCATCATCATCATCTCATCATGATATCATCATCATCTTATCATGATATCATCATCATCATCATCATCATCTCATCATGATACCATCATCATCAGCTCATCACGATATCATCATCTCATCATGATATCATCATCATCATCATCATCATCATCATCTCGTCATGATATCATCATCATCATCATCTCATCATGATATCATCATCACCATCATCTCATCATGATATCATCATCATCTCATCATGATATCATCATCATGATATAATCATCATCATCATCATCTCATCATGATATCATCATCATCATCATCATCATCATCATCTCATCATGATATCATCATCATTATCATCATCATCTCATCATTATATCATCATCATTATATCATCATCATCATCATCTCATCATGATATCATCATCATGATATCATCATCATCATCATCTCATCACGATATCATCATCATCAGCTCATCATGGTATCATCATCATCTCATCATGACATCATCATCATCTTATCATTATATCATCATCATCATCATCATCTCATCATGATTTCATCATCATGATATCATCATCATCATCTCATCATGATATCATCATCATCATCTCATCTTTATATCATCATCATCATCATCATCATCTCATCATGATATCATCATCATCTCATCATGATATCATCATCATCTCATCATGATATCATCATCATCTCATCATGATATCATCAGCATCATCATCATCATCATCATCATCATCATCATCTCATCATGATATCATCATCATCTCATCATGATATCATCAGCATCATCATCATCATCATCATCTCATCATGATATCATCATCATCATCATCATCATCATCATCATCATCATCATCTCATCATGATATCATCATCATCATCATCATCATCATCATCATCTCATCATGATATCATCATCATCTCATCATGATATCATCATCATCATCTCATCATGATATAATCATCATCTCATCATGATATCATCATCATCATCATCTCATCATAATATCATCATCATCTCATCATGATATCATCATCATCATCATCTCATCATGATATCATCATCATCATCTCATCATGATATCATCATCATCATCTCATCATGTTATCATCATCATCATCTCATCATGATATCATCATCATCATCATCATCTCATCATGATATCATCATCATGATATCATCATCATCATCATCTCATCATGATATCATCATCATCATCTCATCATGATATCATCATCATCTCATCATGTTATCATCATCATCATCATCATCATCATCTCATCATGATATCATCATCATGATATCATCATCATCATCATCATCTCATCATGATATCATCATCATCATCTCATCATGATATCATCATCATCATCTCATCATGTTATCATCATCATCATCTCATCATGATATCATCATCATCATCATCATCATCATCATCATCATCATCTCATCATGATATCATCATCATGATATCATCATCATCATCTCATCATGATATCATCATCATCATCATCATCATCATCATCTCATCATGATATCATCATCATGATATCATCATCATCATCTCATCATATCATCATCATGATATCATCATCATCATCTCATGATATCATCATCATGATATCATCATCATCATCTCATCATGTTATCATCATCATCATCTCATCATGATATCATCATCATCATCATCATCATCTCATCATGATATCATCATCATGATATCATCATCATCATCTCATCATATCATCATCATGATATCATCATCATCATCATCTCATGATATCATCATCATGATATCATCATCATCATCTCATCATCATGATATCATCATGATATCATCATCATCATCATCATCATCATCTCATCATGATATCATCATCATGATATCATCATCATCTCATCATGATATCTTCATCATCTCATCATGATATCATCATCATAATATCATCATCATCTCATCATGATATCATCATCATGATATCATCGTCATCTTATCATGATATCATCATCATCATCATCATCTCATCATGATACCATCATCATCATCTCATCATGATATCATCATCATCTCATCATGATATCATCAGCATCATCATCATCATCATCATCATCATCATCATCATCATCATCATCATCTCATCATGATATCATCATCATCTCATCATGATATCATCAGCATCATCATCATCATCATCATCATCTCATCATGATATCATCATCATCATCATCATCATCATCATCATCTCATCATGATATCATCATCATCATCATCATCATCATCATCATCATCATCATCATCATCATCATCATCATCTCATCATGATATCAACATCATCTCATCATGATATCATCAGCATCATCATCATCATCATCATCATCTCATCATGATATCATCATCATCATCATCATCATCATCATCATCATCTCATCATGATATCATCATCATCATCATCATCTCATCATTATATCATCATCATCATCATCATCATCATCATCATCTCATCATGATATCATCATCATGATATCATCATCATCTCATCATGATATCATCATCATCTCATCATGATATCATCATCATCATCATCTCATCATAATATCATCATCATCTCATCATGATATCATCATCATCATCATCATCTCATCATGATATCATCATCATCATCTCATCATGATATCATCATCATCATCTCATCATGTTATCATCATCATCATCTCATCATGATATCATCATCATCATCATCATCATCTCATCATGATATCATCATCATCATCATCATCATCTCATCATGATATCATCATCATCATCTCATCATGATATCATCATCATCATCTCATCATGTTATCATCATCATCATCATCATCTCATCATGATATCATCATCATGATATCATCATCATCATCATCATCTCATCATGATATCATCATCATCATCTCATCATGGTATCATCATCATCATCTCATCATGTTATCATCATCATCATCTCATCATGATATCATCATCATCATCATCTCATCATGATATCATCATCATGATATCATCATCATCATCTCATCATGATATCATCATCATCATCATCATCATCATCTCATCATGATATCATCATCATGATATCATCATCATCATCTCATCATATCATCATCATGATATCATCATCATCATCTCATGATATCATCATCATGATATCATCATCATCATCTCATCATGTTATCATCATCATCATCTCATCATGATATCATCATCATCATCATCATCATCATCATCTCATCATGATATCATCATCATGATATCATCATCATCTCATCATGATATCTTCATCATCTCATCATGATATCATCATCATAATATCATCATCATCTCATCATGATATCATCATCATGATATCATCATCATCTTATCATGATATCATCATCATCATCATCATCTCATCATGATACCATCATCATCATCTCATCATGATATCATCATCATCATCATCATCATCTCATCATGATACCATCATCATCATCATCATCATCATCATCATCTCATCATGATATCATCATCATCTCATCATGATATCATCAGCATCATCATCATCATCATCATCATCATCTCATCATGATATCATCATCATCATCATCATCATCATCATCATCATCTCATCATGATATCATCATCATCATCATCTCATCATTATATCATCATCATCATCATCATCATCATCATCTCATCATGATATCATCATCATGATATCATCATCATCTCATCATGATATCATCATCATCTCATCATGATATCATCATCATCATCATCTCATCATAATATCATCATCATCTCATCATGATATCATCATCATCATCATCATCTCATCATGATATCATCATCATCATCTCATCATGATATCATCATCATCATCTCATCATGTTATCATCATCATCATCTCATCATGATATCATCATCATCATCATCATCATCTCATCATGATATCATCATCATCATCATCTCATCATGATATCATCATCATCATCTCATCATGATATCATCATCATCATCTCATCATGTTATCATCATCATCATCATCATCTCATCATGATATCATCATCATGATATCATCATCATCATCATCTCATCATGATATCATCATCATCAACTCATCATGGTATCATCATCATCATCTCATCATGTTATCATCATCATCATCTCATCATGATATCATCATCATCATCATCATCATCTCATCATGATATCATCATCATGATATCATCATCATCATCTCATCATGATATCATCATTATCATCATCATCATCATCTCATCATGATATCATCATCATGATATCATCATCATGATATCATCATCATCATCTCATCATATCATCATCATGATATCATCATCATCATCTCATGATATCATCATCATGATATCATCATCATCATCTCATCATGTTATCATCATCATCATCTCATCATGATATCATCATCATCATCATCATCATCATCATCTCATCATGATATCATCATCATCATCATCTCATCATATCATCATCATGATATCATCATCATCATCATCTCATGATATCATCATCATGATATCATCATCATCATCTCATCATCATGATATCATCATGATATCATCATCATCATCATCATCATCATCATCTCATCATGATATCATCATCATGATATCATCATCATCTCATCATGATATCTTCATCATCTCATCATGATATCATCATCATAATATCATCATCATCTCATCATGATATCATCATCATGATATCATCATCATCTTATCATGATATCATCATCATCATCATCATCTCATCATGATACCATCATCATCAGCTCATCATGATATCATCATCTCATCATGATATCATCATCATCATCATCATCATCTCATCATGATATCATCATCATCATCATCTCATCATGATATCATCATCACCATCATCTCATCATGATATCATCATCATCTCATCATGATATCATCATCATGATATCATCATCATCATCATCTCATCATGATATCATCATCATCATCATCATCTCATCATGATATCATCATCATTATCATCATCATCTCATCATTATATCATCATCATTATATCATCATCATCATCATCATCTCATCATTATATCATCATCATCTCATCATGATATCATCATCATGATATCATCATCATCATCATCATCTCATCATGATATCATCATCATCATCATCATCATTATCATCATCTAATCATAATATCATCATCATCTCATCATGATATCATCATCATCATCTCATCATGATATCATCATCATCATCTCATCATGATATCATCATCATCATCATCATCTCATCATGTTATCATCATCATCATCATCATCATCATCATCATCATCATCATCATCTCATCATGATATCATCATCATCATCATCATCATCATCTCATCATGATATCATCATCATGATATCATCATCATCATCATCATCTCATCATGATATCATCATCATCATCATCTCATCACGATATCATCATCATCAGCTCATCATGGTATCATCATCATCTCATCATATCATCAACATCATCTCATCATGATATCATCATCATGATATCATCATCATCATCATCATCTCATCATGATATCATCATCATCATCTCATCATTATATCATCATTATCATCATCATCTCATCATGATATCATCATCATCATCTCATCATTATATCATCATCATCATCATCATCATCATCATCTCATCATGATATCATCATCATCATCATCATCATCTCATCATGATATCATCATCATCATCTCATCATGATATCATCATCATCATCATCTCATCATGATATCATCATCATCATCTCATCATGATATCATCATCATCATCATCATCATCTCATCATGATATCATCATCATCTCATCATGATATCATCATCATCTCATCACGATATCATCATCATCAGCTCATCATGGTATCATCATCATCTCATCATGATATCATCATCATCTCATCATTATATCATCATCATCATCATCATCTCATCATGATATCATCATCATCTCATCATGATATCATCATCATCATCATCATCATCATCTCATCATGTTATCATCATCATCATCTCATCATGATATCATCATCATCATCATCATCATCATCTCATCATGATATCATCATCATCATCCTCATCATCATCTCATCATGATATCATCATCATCATCATCATCATCTCATCATGATATCATCATCATCATCATCTCATCATGTTATCATCATCATCATCTCACCATGATATCATCATCATCATCTCATCATGATATCATCATCATGATATCATCATCATCATCATCTCATCATGATATCATCATCATCATCTCATCATGATATCTTCATCATTATATCATAATCATGACATCATCATCATCATCATCATCATCATCATCTCATCATGATATCATCATCATCTCATCATGATATCATCATCATCATCATCATCTCATCATGATATCATCATCATCTCATCATGATATCATCACCATGATATCATCATCATCTCATCACGATATCATCATCATCAGCTCATCATGATATCATCATCATCTCATCATATCATCAACATCATCTCATCATGATATCATCATCATGATATCATCATCATCATCTCATCATGATATCATCATCATCTCATCATATCATCAACATCATCTCATCATGATATCATCATCATTATATCATCATCATCATCATCATCATCTCATCATGATATCATCATCATCTCATCATGATATCATCATCATCATCATCATCATCATCATCATCATCTCATCATGATATCATCATCATCTTATCACGATATCATCATCATCATCTCATCATGATATCACCATCATCATCCTCTCATCATTATATCATCATCATCATCTCATCATGATATCATCATCATGATATCATCATCATCATCATCTCATCATGATATCATCATCTCATCATGATATCATCATCATCATCATCATCTCATCTTGATATCATCATCATGATATCATCATTATCATCTCATCATTATATCATCATCATCATCATCATCTCATCATTATATCATCATCATCTCATCATGATATCATCATGATATCATCATCATCATCTCATCATGATATCATCATCATCATCATCATCATCATCATCTCATCATGATATCATCATCATCATCATATCATCATTATATCATCATCATCATCTCATCATGATATCATCATCATCATCATCATCTCATCATGAAATCATCATCATCATCATCATCTCATCATGCTATCATCATCATCATCATCTCATAATGGTATCATCATCATCATCATCATCATCATCATCATCTCATCATGATATCATCATCATCTCATCATGATATCATCATCATCTCATCATGATATCATCATCATCATCTCATCACGATATCATCATCATCAGCTCATCATGGTATCATCATCATCTCATCATGATATCATCATCATCTCATCATTATATCATCATCATCATCATCATCATCATCATCTCATCCTGATATCATCATCATCTCATCATGATATCATCATGATATCATCATTATCATCTCATCATTATATCATCATCATCATCATCATCATCATCTCATCATTATATCATCATCATCTCATCATGATATCATCATGATATCATCATCATCATCTCATCATGAAATCATCATCATCATCATCTCATCATGATATCATCATCATCATCATCATATCATCATGATATCATCTCATCATGAAATCATCATGATATCATCATCATCTCATCATTATATCATCATCATATCATCATCATATCATCATCATCATCTCATCATGATATCATCATCATGACATCATCATCAGCATCATCACCTCATCATGATATCATCATCATGATATCATCATCATCATCATCATCTCATCCTGATATCATCATCATCATCATCTCATCATGATATCATCATCATCTCATCATGATATCATCATCATCATCTCATCATGATATGATCATCATGATATCATCATCATGATATCATCATCATGATATCATCATCATCATCATCATCATCATCTCATCATGATATCATCATCATCATCATCATCATCATCATCATCATCATCATCATCATCTCATCATGATATCATCATCATCATCATCTCATCATGATATCATCATCATGATATCATCATCATGATATCATCATCATCATCTCATCATGATATCATCATCATCATCTCATCATGATATCATCATCATGATATCATCATCATTATCTTCATCATCTCAACATGATATCATCATCATGATATCATAATCATGATATCATCATCATCATCTCATCATGATATCATCATCATCATCATCATCATCATCATCATCATCATCATCTCATCATGATATCATCATCATCATCTCATCATGATATCATCATCATGATATCATCATCATGATATCATCATCATGATATCATCATCATCATCTCATCATGATATCATCATCATCATCTCATCATGATATCATCATGATATCATCATCATTATCTTCATCATCTCAACATGATATCATCATCATGATATCATAATCATGATATCATCATCATCTCATCATGATATCATCATCATCTCATCATGATATCATCATCATCATCATCATCATATCATCATGATATCATCATCATCTTATCACGATATCATCATCATCATCATCATCATCTCATCATGATATCATCATCTCATCATGATATCATCATCATGATATCATCATCATCTTATCATGATATCATCATCATCATCATCATCATCATCTCATCATGATACCATCATCATCATCTCATCATGATATCATCATCATGATATCATCATCATCATCTCATCATGATATCATCATCATCTTATCATGATATCATCATCATCATCATCATCATCTCATCATGATACCATCATCATCAGCTCATCACGATATCATCATCTCATCATGATATCATCATCATCATCATCATCATCATCTCGTCATGATATCATCATCATCATCATCTCATCATGATATCATCATCACCATCATCTCATCATGATATCATCATCATCTCATCATGATATCATCATCATGATATCATCATCATCATCATCATCTCATCATGATATCATCATCATCATCATCATCATCTCATCATGATATCATCATCATTATCATCATCATCTCATCATTATATCATCATCATTATATCATCATCATCATCATCTCATCATGATATCATCATCATGATATCATCATCATCATCATCTCATCACGATATCATCATCATCAGCTCATCATGGTATCATCATCATCTCATCATGACATCATCATCATCTTATCATTATATCATCATCATCATCATTATCTCATCATGATTTCATCATCATGATATCATCATCATCATCTCATCATGATATCATCATCATCATCTCATCATTATATCATCATCATCATCATCATCTCATCATGATATCATCATCATCTCATCATGATATCATCATCATCTCATCATGATATCATCATCATCTCATCATGATATCATCAGCATCATCATCATCATCATCATCATCTCATCATGATATCATCATCATCTCATCATGATATCATCAGCATCATCATCATCATCATCATCATCATCATCTCATCATGATATCATCATCATCATCATCATCATCATCATCTCATCATGATATCATCATCATCATCATCATCATCATCTCATCATGATATCATCATCATCTCATCATGATATCATCATCATCATCATCATCATCATCATCTCATCATGATATCATCATCATCATCATCATCATCATCTCATCATGATATCATCATCATCTCATCATGATATCATCATCATCATCTCATCATGATATCATCATCATCTCATCATGATATCATCATCATCATCATCTCATCATAATATCATCATCATCTCATCATGATATCATCATCATCATCATCATCTCATCATGATATCATCATCATCATCTCATCATGATATCATCATCATCATCTCATCATGATATCATCATCATCATCTCATCATGTTATCATCATCATCATCTCATCATGATATCATCATCATCATCATCATCATCTCATCATGATATCATCATCATGATATCATCATCATCATCATCTCATCATGATATCATCATCATCATCTCATCATGATATCATCATCATCATCTCATCATGTTATCATCATCATCATCATCATCATCATCTCATCATGATATCATCATCATGATATCATCATCATGATATCATCATCATCATCATCTCATCATGATATCATCATCATCATCTCATCATGATATCATCATCATCATCTCATCATGTTATCATCATCATCATCTCATCATGATATCATCATCATCATCATCATCTCATCATGATATCATCATCATGATATCATCATCATCATCTCATCATGATATCATCATCATCATCATCATCATCATCTCATCATGATATCATCATCATGATATCATCATCATCATCTCATCATATCATCATCATGATATCATCATCATCACCTCATGATATCATCATCATGATATCATCATCATCATCTCATCATGTTATCATCATCATCATCTCATCATGATATCATCATCATCATCATCATCATCTCATCATGATATCATCATCTCATCATTATATCATCATCATCATCATCATCTCATCATGATATCATCATCATCTCATCATGATATCATCATCATCATCATCATCATCATCATCTCATCATGATATCATCATCATCTTATCACGATATCATCATCACCATCATCATCCTCTCATCATTATATCATCATCATCATCATCTCATCATGATATCATCATCATGATATCATCATCATCATCTCATCATGATATCATCATCATCATCTCATCATGATATCATCATCATCATCATCATCTCATCATGATATCATCATCATGATATCATCATTATCATCTCATCATTATATCATCATCATCATCTCATCATTATATCATCATCATCTCATCATGATATCATCATGATATCATCATCATCATCTCATCATGATATCATCATCATCATCATCATCATCATCATCATCATCATCTCATCATGATATCATCATCATCATCATCATATCATCATTATATCATCATCATCATCTCATCATGATATCATCATCATGATATCATCATCATCATCATCATCATCATCATCATCTCATCATGATATCATCATCATCATCATCATCTCATCATGCTATCATCATCATCATCATCTCATAATGTTATTATCATCATCATCATCATCATCATCATCATCATCATCATCATCATCTCATCATGATATCATCATCATCTCATCATGATATCATCATCATCATCATCTCATCATGATATCATCATCATGATATCATCATCATCATCTCATCACGATATCATCATCATCAGCTCATCATGGTATCATCATCATCTCATCATGATATCATCATCATCTCATCATTATATCATCATCATCATCATCATCATCATCATCATCTCATCCTGATATCATCATCATCTCATCATGATATCATCATCTCATCATGATATCATCATGATATCATCATTATCATCTCATCATTATATCATCATCATCATCATCATCATCATCATCATCATCATCATCATCATCATCATCATCATCATCATCTCATCATTATATCATCATCATCTCATCATGATATCATCATGATATCATCATCATCATCTCATCATGAAATCATCATCATCATCATCTTATCATGATATCATCATCATCATCATCATCATATCATCATGATATCATCATCATCTCATCATGATATCATCATCATCATCTCATCATGATATCATCATCATATCATCATCATATCATCATCATCTCATCATAATATCATCATCATGACATCATCATCAGCATCATCACCTCATCATGATATCATCATCATGATATCATCATCATCATCATCATCTCATCCTGATATCATCATCATCATCATCTCATCATGATATCATCATCATCTCATCATGATATCATCATCATCATCTCATCATGATATGATCATCATGATATCATCATCATGATATCATCATCATCATCATCATCATCATCATCTCATCATGATATCATCATCATCATCATCATCATCATCATCATCATCTCATCATGATATCATCATCATCATCTCATCATGATATCATCATCATGATATCATCATCATGATATCATCATCATCATCTCATCATGATATCATCATCATCATCATCTCATCATGTTATCATTATCATCATCATCATCATCATCTCATCATGATATCATCATCATCATCATCATCATCATCATCATCTCATCATGATATCATCATCATGACATCATCATCATCATCATCATCATCATCATCATCATCATCTCATCATGATATCAACATCATGATATCATCATCATCATCATCTCATCACGATATCATCATCATCAGCTCATCATGGTATCATCATCATCTCATCATATCATCAACATCATCTCATCATGATATCATCATCATCATCTCATCATATCATCATCATGATATCATCATCATCACCTCATGATATCATCATCATGATATCATCATCATCATCTCATCATGTTATCATCATCATCATCTCATCATGATATCATCATCATCATCATCATCATCTCATCATGATATCATCATCTCATCATTATATCATCATCATCATCATCATCTCATCATGATATCATCATCATCTCATCATGATATCATCATCATCATCATCATCATCATCATCATCTCATCATGATATCATCATCATCTTATCACGATATCATCATCACCATCATCATCCTCTCATCATTATATCATCATCATCATCATCTCATCATGATATCATCATCATGATATCATCATCATCATCTCATCATGATATCATCATCATCATCTCATCATGATATCATCATCATCATCATCATCTCATCATGATATCATCATCATGATATCATCATTATCATCTCATCATTATATCATCATCATCATCTCATCATTATATCATCATCATCTCATCATGATATCATCATGATATCATCATCATCATCTCATCATGATATCATCATCATCATCATCATCATCATCATCATCATCTCATCATGATATCATCATCATCATCATCATATCATCATTATATCATCATCATCATCTCATCATGATATCATCATCATGATATCATCATCATCATCATCATCATCATCATCATCATCTCATCATGATATCATCATCATCATCATCATCTCATCATGCTATCATCATCATCATCATCTCATAATGTTATTATCATCATCATCATCATCATCATCATCATCATCATCATCATCATCTCATCATGATATCATCATCATCTCATCATGATATCATCATCATCATCATCTCATCATGATATCATCATCATGATATCATCATCATCATCTCATCACGATATCATCATCATCAGCTCATCATGGTATCATCATCATCTCATCATGATATCATCATCATCTCATCATTATATCATCATCATCATCATCATCATCATCATCTCATCCTGATATCATCATCATCTCATCATGATATCATCATCTCATCATGATATCATCATGATATCATCATTATCATCTCATCATTATATCATCATCATCATCATCATCATCATCATCATCATCATCATCATCATCATCATCATCATCATCATCTCATCATTATATCATCATCATCTCATCATGATATCATCATGATATCATCATCATCATCTCATCATGAAATCATCATCATCATCATCTTATCATGATATCATCATCATATCATCATCATATCATCATGATATCATCATCATCTCATCATGATATCATCATCATCATCTCATCATGATATCATCATCATATCATCATCATATCATCATCATCTCATCATAATATCATCATCATGACATCATCATCAGCATCATCACCTCATCATGATATCATCATCATGATATCATCATCATCATCATCATCTCATCCTGATATCATCATCATCATCATCTCATCATGATATCATCATCATCTCATCATGATATCATCATCATCATCTCATCATGATATGATCATCATGATATCATCATCATGATATCATCATCATCATCATCATCATCATCTCATCATGATATCATCATCATCATCATCATCATCATCATCTCATCATGATATCATCATCATCATCTCATCATGATATCATCATCATGATATCATCATCATGATATCATCATCATCATCTCATCATGATATCATCATCATCATCATCTCATCATGTTATCATTATCATCATCATCATCATCATCTCATCATGATATCATCATCATCATCATCATCATCATCATCTCATCATGATATCATCATCATGACATCATCATCATCATCATCATCATCATCATCATCATCATCTCATCATGATATCAACATCATGATATCATCATCATCATCATCTCATCACGATATCATCATCATCAGCTCATCATGGTATCATCATCATCTCATCATATCATCAACATCATCTCATCATGATATCATCATCATGATATCATCATCATCATCATCATCTCATCATGATATCATCATCATCATCTCATCATTATATCATCATTATCATCATCATCTCATCATGATATCATCATCATCATCTCATCATGATATCATCATCATCATCATCATCATCTCATCATGATATCATCATCTCATCATTATATCATCATCATCATCTCATCATGATATCATCATCATCTCATCATGATATCATCATCATCATCATCATCATCATCTCATCATGATATCATCATCATCTTATCACGATATCATCATCACCATCATCATCCTCTCATCATTATATCATCATCATCATCATCTCATCATGATATCATCATCATGATATCATCATCATCATCTCATCATGATATCATCATCATCATCTCATCATGATATCATCATCATCATCATCATCTCATCATGATATCATCATCATGATATCATCATTATCATCTCATCATTATATCATCATCATCATCTCATCATTATATCATCATCATCTCATCATGATATCATCATGATATCATCATCATCATCTCATCATGATATCATCATCATCATCATCATCATCATCATCATCATCATCATCTCATCATGATATCATCATCATCATCATCATATCATCATTATATCATCATCATCATCTCATCATGATATCATCATCATGATATCATCATCATCATCATCATCATCATCATCTCATCATGATATCATCATCATCATCATCATCTCATCATGCTATCATCATCATCATCATCTCATAATGTTATTATCATCATCATCATCATCATCATCATCATCATCATCATCATCATCATCTCATCATGATATCATCATCATCTCATCATGATATCATCATCATCATCATCTCATCATGATATCATCATCATGATATCATCATCATCATCTCATCACGATATCATCATCATCAGCTCATCATGGTATCATCATCATCTCATCATGATATCATCATCATCTCATCATTATATCATCATCATCATCATCATCATCATCATCTCATCCTGATATCATCATCATCTCATCATGATATCATCATCTCATCATGATATCATCATGATATCATCATTATCATCTCATCATTATATCATCATCATCATCATCATCATCATCATCATCATCATCATCATCATCATCATCATCTCATCATTATATCATCATCATCTCATCATGATATCATCATGATATCATCATCATCATCTCATCATGAAATCATCATCATCATCATCTTATCATGATATCATCATCATCATCATCATCATATCATCATGATATCATCATCATCTCATCATGATATCATCATCATCATCTCATCATGATATCATCATCATATCATCATCATATCATCATCATCTCATCATAATATCATCATCATGACATCATCATCAGCATCATCACCTCATCATGATATCATCATCATGATATCATCATCATCATCATCATCTCATCCTGATATCATCATCATCATCATCTCATCATGATATCATCATCATCTCATCATGATATCATCATCATCATCTCATCATGATATGATCATCATGATATCATCATCATGATATCATCATCATCATCATCATCATCATCATCATCTCATCATGATATCATCATCATCATCATCATCATCATCATCATCATCTCATCATGATATCATCATCATCATCTCATCATGATATCATCATCATGATATCATCATCATGATATCATCATCATCATCTCATCATGATATCATCATCATCATCATCTCATCATGTTATCATTATCATCATCATCATCATCATCTCATCATGATATCATCATCATCATCATCATCATCATCATCATCTCATCATGATATCATCATCATGACATCATCATCATCATCATCATCATCATCATCATCATCATCATCTCATCATGATATCAACATCATGATATCATCATCATCATCATCTCATTACGATATCATCATCATCAGCTCATCATGGTATCATCATCATCTCATCATATCATCAACATCATCTCATCATGATATCATCATCATGATATCATCATCATCATCATCATCTCATCATGATATCATCATCATCATCTCATCATTATATCATCATTATCATCATCATCTCATCATGATATCATCAAGATATCATCATTATCATCTCATCATGATATCATCATCATCATCATCATCTCATCATGATATCATCATCATCATCATCATCATCATCTCATCATGATATCATCATCATCATCATCTCATCATGATATCATCATCATCTCATCATGATATCATCATCATTATCATCATCATCACATCATTATATCATCATCATCATCATCATCATCTCATCATGATATCATCATCATCTCATCATGATATCATCATCATCTCATCACGATATCATCATCATCAGCTCATCATGGTATCATCATCATCTCATCATGATATCATCATCATCTCATCATTATATCATCATCATCATCATCATCATCTCATCATGATATCATCATCATCTCATCATGATATCATCATCATCATCCTCATCATCATCTCATCATGATATCATCATCATCATCTCATCATGATATCATCATTATCATCATCTCATCATGTTATCATCATCATCATCTCACCATGATATCATCATCATCATCTCATCATGATATCATCATCATGATATCATCATCATCATCATCATCTCATCATGATATCATCATCATCATCTCATCATGATATCATCATCATTATATCATAATCATGACATCATCATCATCATCATCATCATCATCATCATCATCATCATCTCATCATGATATCATCATCATCTCATCATGATATCATCATCATCATCATCATCATCATCTCATCATGATATCATCATCATCTCATCATGATATCATCATCATGATATCATCATCATCTCATCACGATATCATCATCATCAGCTCATCATGATATCATCATCATCTCATCATATCATCAACATCATCTCATCATGATATCATCATCATGATATCATCATCATCATCATCATCTCATCATGATATCATCATCATCTCATCATTATATCATCATCATCATCATCATCTCATCATGATATCATCATCATCTCATCATGATATCATCATCATCTCATCATGATATCATCATCATCATCTCATCATGATATCATCATCATCATCATCTCATCATGATATCATCATCATCATCATCTCATCATGTTATCATCATCATCATCATCATCATCATCTCATCATGATATCATCATCATCATCATCATCATCATCATCATCTCATCATTATATCATCATCATCTCATCATGATATCATCATGATATCATCATCATCATCTCATCATGAAATCATCATCATCATCATCTCATCATGATATCATCATCATCATCATCATCATATCATCATGATATCATCATCATCTCATCATGATATCATCATCATCATCTCATCATGATATCATCATCATATCATCATCATATCATCATCATCTCATCATGATATCATCATCATGACATCATCATCAGCATCATCACCTCATCATGATATCATCATCATGATATCATCATCATCATCATCATCTCATCCTGATATCATCATCATCATCATCTCATCATGATATCATCATCATCTCATCATGATATCATCATCATCATCTCATCATGATATGATCATCATGATATCATCATCATGATATCATCATCATCATCATCATCATCATCTCATCATGATATCATCATCATCATCATCATCATCATCATCATCATCATCATCTCATCATGATATCATCATCATCATCTCATCATGATATCATCATCATCATCTCATCATCATGATATCATCATCATCATCTCATCATGATATCATCATCATCATCATCTCATCATGTTATCATTATCATCATCATCATCATCATCTCATCATGATATCATCATCATCATCATCATCATCATCATCATCATCATCATCTCATCATGATATCATCATCATGACATCATCATCATCATCATCATCATCATCATCATCTCATCATGATATCATCATGATATCATCATCATGATATCATCATCATCATCATCTCATCACGATATCATCATCATCAGCTCATCATGGTATCATCATCATCTCATCATATCATCAACATCATCTCATCATGATATCATCATCATGATATCATCATCATCATCATCATCTCATCATGATATCATCATCATCATCTCATCATTATATCATCATTATCATCATCATCTCATCATGATATCATCAAGATATCATCATTATCATCTCATCATGATATCATCATCATCATCATCATCATCTCATCATGATATCATCATCATCATCATCATCATCATCTCATCATGATATCATCATCATCATCATCTCATCATGATATCATCATCATCATCATCTCATCATGATATCATCATCATTATCATCATCATCACATCATTATATCATCATCATCATCATCATCATCTCATCATGATATCATCCTCATCTCATCATGATATCATCATCATCTCATCACGATATCATCATCATCAGCTCATCATGGTATCATCATCATCTCATCATGATATCATCATCATCTCATCATTATATCATCATCATCATCATCATCTCATCATGATATCATCATCATCTCATCATGATATCATCATCATCATCCTCATCATCATCTCATCATGATATCATCATCATCATCTCATCATGATATCATCATTATCATCATCTCATCATGTTATCATCATCATCATCTCACCATGATATCATCATCATCATCTCATCATGATATCATCATCATGATATCATCATCATCATCATCATCTCATCATGATATCATCATCATCATCTCATCATGATATCATCATCATTATATCATAATCATGACATCATCATCATCATCATCATCATCATCATCATCATCATCTCATCATGATATCATCATCATCTCATCATGATATCATCATCATCATCATCATCATCATCTCATCATGATATCATCATCATCTCATCATGATATCATCATCATGATATCATCATCATGATATCATCATCATCTCATCACGATATCATCATCATCAGCTCATCATGATATCATCATCATCTCATCATATCATCAACATCATCTCATCATGATATCATCATCATGATATCATCATCATCATCATCATCATCTCATCATGATATCATCATCATCTCATCATTATATCATCATCATCATCATCATCTCATCATGATATCATCATCATCTCATCATGATATCATCATCATCTCATCATGATATCATCATCATCATCTCATCATGATATCATCATCATCATCATCTCATCATGATATCATCATCATCATCATCTCATCATGTTATCATCATCATCATCATCATCATCATCATCTCATCATGATATCATCATCATCATCATCATCATCATCATCATCTCATCATGATATCATCATCATGATATCATCATCATCATCTCATCATGATATCATCATCATCTCATCATGATATCATCATCATCATCTCATCATGATATCATCATCATCATCTCATCATGATATCATCATCATCATCATCATCTCATCATGTTATCATCATCATCTCATCATGATATCATCATCATCTCATCATGATATCATCATCATCTCATCATGATATCATCATCATCATCATCTCATCTTGATATCATCATCATGATATCATCATCATCATCATCATCATCTCATCATGATATCATCATCATCATCATCATCTCATCATGATATCATCATCATTATCATCATCATTATCATCATCATATCATCATGATATCATCATCATCATCATCATCATCTCAACATGATATCATCATCATCATCATCATCATCATCATCATCATCATCATCATCATGATATCATCATGATATCATCATCATCATCATCATCATCATCATCATCATCATCATCATCATCTCATCATGATATCATCATCATCATCATCTCATCATGATATCATCAGCATCATCATCATCATCTCATCATGATATCATCATCATCATCTCATCATGATATCATCATCATCATCATCATCTCATCATGATATCATCATCATCATCATCATCATCTCATCATGATATCATGATCATCATCTCATCATGATATGATCATCATGATATCATCATCATGATATCATCATCATCATCATCATCATCATCTCATCATGATATCATCATCATCATCATCATCATCATCATCATCATCATCATCATCTCATCATGATATCATCATCATCATCTCATCATGATATCATCATCATCATCTCATCATCATGATATCATCATCATCATCTCATCATGATATCATCATCATCATCATCTCATCATGTTATCATTATCATCATCATCATCATCATCTCATCATGATATCATCATCATCATCATCATCATCATCATCATCATCATCATCTCATCATGATATCATCATCATGACATCATCATCATCATCATCATCATCATCATCATCATCATCATCTCATCATGATATCATCATCATGATATCATCATCATCATCATCTCATCACGATATCATCATCATCAGCTCATCATGGTATCATCATCATCTCATCATATCATCAACATCATCTCATCATGATATCATCATCATGATATCATCATCATCATCATCATCTCATCATGATATCATCATCATCATCTCATCATTATATCATCATTATCATCATCATCTCATCATGATATCATCAAGATATCATCATTATCATCTCATCATGATATCATCATCATCATCATCATCATCTCATCATGATATCATCATCATCATCATCATCATCATCTCATCATGATATCATCATCATCATCATCTCATCATGATATCATCATCATCATCATCTCATCATGATATCATCATCATTATCATCATCATCACATCATTATATCATCATCATCATCATCATCATCTCATCATGATATCATCATCATCTCATCATGATATCATCATCATCTCATCACGATATCATCATCATCAGCTCATCATGGTATCATCATCATCTCATCATGATATCATCATCATCTCATCATTATATCATCATCATCATCATCATCTCATCATGATATCATCATCATCTCATCATGATATCATCATCATCATCCTCATCATCATCTCATCATGATATCATCATCATCATCTCATCATGATATCATCATTATCATCATCTCATCATGTTATCATCATCATCATCTCACCATGATATCATCATCATCATCTCATCATGATATCATCATCATGATATCATCATCATCATCATCATCTCATCATGATATCATCATCATCATCTCATCATGATATCATCATCATTATATCATAATCATGACATCATCATCATCATCATCATCATCATCATCATCTCATCATGATATCATCATCATCTCATCATGATATCATCATCATCATCATCATCATCATCTCATCATGATATCATCATCATCTCATCATGATATCATCATCATGATATCATCATCATCTCATCACGATATCATCATCATCAGCTCATCATGATATCATCATCATCTCATCATATCATCAACATCATCTCATCATGATATCATCATCATGATATCATCATCATCATCATCATCATCTCATCATGATATCATCATCATCTCATCATTATATCATCATCATCATCATCATCTCATCATGATATCATCATCATCTCATCATGATATCATCATCATCTCATCATGATATCATCATCATCATCTCATCATGATATCATCATCATCATCATCTCATCATGATATCATCATCATCATCATCTCATCATGTTATCATCATCATCATCATCATCATCATCTCATCATGATATCATCATCATCATCATCATCATCATCATCATCTCATCATGATATCATCATCATGATATCATCATCATCATCTCATCATGATATCATCATCATCTCATCATGATATCATCATCATCATCTCATCATGATATCATCATCATCATCTCATCATGATATCATCATCATCATCATCATCTCATCATGTTATCATCATCATCTCATCATGATATCATCATCATCTCATCATGATATCATCATCATAATATCATCATCATTATCATCATCATCATCATCTCATCTTGATATCATCATCATGATATCATCATCATCATCATCATCATCTCATCATGATATCATCATCATCATCATCATCTCATCATGATATCATCATCATTATCATCATCATTATCATCATCATATCATCATGATATCATCATCATCATCATCATCATCTCAACATGATATCATCATCATCATCATCATCATCATCATCATCATCATCATGATATCATCATGATATCATCATCATCATCATCATCATCATCATCATCATCATCATCATCTCATCATGATATCATCATCATCATCTCATCATGATATCATCAGCATCATCATCATCATCTCATCATGATATCATCATCATCATCTCATCATGATATCATCATCATCATCATCATCTCATCATGATATCATCATCATCATCATCATCATCTCATCATGATATCATGATATCATCATCATGATATCATCATCATCATCATCATTATCATCTCATCATGATATCATCATCATCATCATCATCATCATCATCATCATCATCATCATCATCATCATCTCATCATGATATCATCATCATCTCATCATTATATCATCATCATCATCATCATCTCATCATGATATCATCATCATCATCGTCATCTCATCATGATATCATCATCATCATCATCATCATCATCATCATCAACATCATCATCATCATCATCTCATCATTATATCATCATCATCTCATCATGATATCATCATCATGATATCATCATCATCATCATCATCTCATCATGATATCATCATCATCATCATCATCATTATCATCATCTAATCATAATATCATCATCATCTCATCATGATATCATCATCATCATCATCTCATCATGATATCATCATCATCATCTCATCATGATATCATCATCATCATCATCTCATCATGTTATCATCATCATCATCATCATCTCATCATGATATCATCATCATCATCATCATCATCATCATCATCTCATCATGATATCATGATATCATCATCATGATATCATCATCATCATCATCATCATCATCTCATCATGATATCATCATCATCATCATCATCATCATCATCATCATCATCATCATCTCATCATGATATCATCATCATCTCATCATTATATCATCATCATCATCATCATCATCATCTCATCATGATATCATCATCATCATCGTCATCTCGTCATGATATCATCATCATCATCATCATCATCATCATCAACATGATCATCATCATCATCTCATCATTATATCATCATCATCTCATCATGATATCATCATCATGATATCATCATCATCATCATCATCTCATCATGATATCATCATCATCATCATCATCTAATCATAATATCATCATCATCTCATCATGATATCATCATCATCATCTCATCATGATATCATCATCATCATCTCATCATGATATCATCATCATCATCTCATCATGTTATCATCATCATCATCATCATCTCATCATGATATCATCATCATCATCATCATCATCATCATCATCTCATCATGATATCATCATCATGATATCATCATCATCATCATCATCATCATCTCATCATGATATCATCATCATGATATCATCATCATCATCATCTCATCACGATATCATCATCATCAGCTCATCATGGTATCATCATCATCTCATCATATCATCAACATCATCTCATCATGATATCATCATCATGATATCATCATCATCATCATCATCTCATCATGATATCATCATCATCATCTCATCATTATATCATCATTATCATCATCATCTCATCAGGATATCATCAAGATATCATCATTATCATCTCATCATGATATCATTATCATCATCATCATCATCATCATCATCATCATCATCATCATCATCTCATCATGATATCATCATCATCATCATCATCATCATCTCATCATGATATCATCATCATCATCATCTCATCATGATATCATCATCATCATCATCTCATCATGATATCATCATCATTATCATCATCATCACATCATTATATCATCATCATCATCATCATCATCTCATCATGATATCATCATCATCTCATCATGATATCATCATCATCTCATCATGATATCATCATCATTATCATCATCATCACATCATTATATCATCATCATCATCATCATCATCTCATCATGATATCATCATCATCTCATCACGATATCATCATCATCAGCTCATCATGGTATCATCATCATCTCATCATGATATCATCATCATCTCATCATTATATCATCATCATCATCATCTCATCATGATATCATCATCATCTCATCATGATATCATCATCATCATCCTCATCATCATCTCATCATGATATCATCATCATCATCATCATCTCATCATGATATCATCATCATCATCATCATCTCATCATGTTATCATCATCATCATCATCTCACCATGATATCATCATCACCATCTCATCATGATATCATCATCATGATATCATCATCATCATCATCTCATCATGATATCATCATCATCATCTCATCATGATATCATCATCATTATATCATAATCATGACATCATCATCATCATCATCATCATCATCATCATCATCATCATCTCATCATGATATCATCATCATCTCATCATGATATCATCATCATCATCATCTCATCATGATATCATCATCATCTCATCATGATATCATCATCATGATATCATCATCATCTCATCACGATATCATCATCATCAGCTCATCATGATATCATCATCATCTCATCATATCATCAACATCATCTCATCATGATATCATCATCATGATATCATCATCATCATCATCATCATCATCTCATCATGATATCATCATCTCATCATTATATCATCATCATCATCATCATCTCATCATGATATCATCATCATCTCATCATGATATCATCATCATCATCATCATCATCATCATCATCTCATCATGATATCATCATCATCTTATCCCGATATCATCATCATCATCATCATCATCATCTCATCATGATATCACCATCATCATCCTCTCATCATTATATCATCATCATCTCATCATGATATCATCATGATATCATCATCATCATCATCTCATCATGATATCATCATCATCATCATCATCATCATCATCATCTCATCATGATATCATCATCATCATCATATCATCATTATATCATCATCATCATCTCATCATGATATCATCATCATGATATCATCATCATCATCATCATCATCATCATCATCTCATCATGATATCATCATCATCATCATCTCATCATGCTATCATCATCATCATCATCTCATAATGTTATCATCATCATCATCATCATCATCATCTCATCATGATATCATCATCATCTCATCATGATATCATCATCATCATCATCTCATCATGATATCATCATCATGATATCATCATCATCATCTCATCACGATATCATCATCATCAGCTCATCATGGTATCATCATCATCTCATCATGATATCATCATCATCTCATCATTATATCATCATCATCATCATCATCATCATCATCATCATCTCATCCTGATATCATCATCATCTCATCATGATATCATCATCTCATCATGATATCATCATGATATCATCATTATCATCTCATCATTATATCATCATCATCATCATCATCATCATCATCTCATCATTATATCATCATCATCTCATCATGATATCATCATGATATCATCATCATCATCTCATCATGAAATCATCATCATCATCATCTCATCATGATATCATCATCATCATCATCATCATCATATCATCATGATATCATCATCATCTCATCATGATATCATCATCATCATCTCATCATGATATCATCATCATATCATCATCATATCATCATCATCATCTCATCATGATATCATCATCATGACATCATCATCAGCATCATCACCTCATCATGATATCATCATCATGATATCATCATCATCAACTCATCCTGATATCATCATCATCATCATCTCATCATTATATCATCATCATCTCATCATGATATCATCATCATCATCTCATCATGATATCATCATCATGATATCATCATCATGATATCATCATCATGATATCATCATCATCATCTCATCATGATATCATCATCATCATCTCATCATGATATCATCATCATCATCCTCATCATCATCTCATCATCATCATCATCATCATCTCACCACGATATCACCATCATCATCCTCTCATCATTATATCATCATCATCATCTCATCATGATATCATCATCATGATATCATCATCATCATCTCATCATGATATCATCATCATCATCTCATCATGATATCATCATCATCATCATCATCATCATCTCATCATGATATCATCATCATGATATCATCATTATCATCTCATCATTATATCATCATCATCATCATCATCTCATCATTATATCATCATCATCTCATCATGATATCATCATGATATCATCATCATCATCATCTCATCATGATATCATCATCATCATCATCATCATCA
>JAYKOZ010000093.1:455000-460000 GCA_036172795.1 Pelodytes ibericus
TATCATCATCATCATCATCATCATCATCTCATCATGATATCATCATCATCATCATCATCATCATCATCATCATCATCATCATCTCATCATGATATCATCATCATCTCATCATTATATCATCATCATCATCATCATCATCTCATCATGATATCATCATCATCATCGTCATCTCATCATGATATCATCATCATCATCATCATCATTATCATCATCTAATCATAATATCATCATCATCTCATCATGATATCATCATCATCATCTCATCATGATATCATCATCATCATCTCATCATGATATCATCATCATCATCTCATCATGTTATCATCATCATCATCATCATCTCATCATGATATCATCATCATCATCATCATCATCATCATCATCATCATCATCATCATCTCATCATGATATCATCATCATGATATCATCATCATCATCATCATCATCTCATCATGATATCATCATCATGATATCATCATCATCATCATCTCATCACGATATCATCATCATCAGCTCATCATGGTATCATCATCATCTCATCATATCATCAACATCATCTCATCATGATATCATCATCATGATATCATCATCATCATCATCATCTCATCATGATATCATCATCATCATCTCATCATTATATCATCATTATCATCATCATCTCATCAGGATATCATCAAGATATCATCATTATCATCTCATCATGATATCATTATCATCATCATCATCATCATCATCATCATCATCATCTCATCATGATATCATCATCATCATCATCATCATCATCATCTCATCATGATATCATCATCATCATCATCTCATCATGATATCATCATCATTATCATCATCATCACATCATTATATCATCATCATCATCATCATCATCTCATCATGATATCATCATCATCTCATCATGATATCATCATCATCTCATCATGATATCATCATCATTATCATCATCATCACATCATTATATCATCATCATCATCATCATCATCTCATCATGATATCATCATCATCTCATCACGATATCATCATCATCAGCTCATCATGGTATCATCATCATCTCATCATGATATCATCATCATCTCATCATTATATCATCATCATCATCATCTCATCATGATATCATCATCATCTCATCATGATATCATCATCATCATCCTCATCATCATCTCATCATGATATCATCATCATCATCATCATCTCATCATGATATCATCATCATCATCATCTCATCATGTTATCATCATCATCATCATCTCACCATGATATCATCATCACCATCTCATCATGATATCATCATCATGATATCATCATCATCATCATCTCATCATGATATCATCATCATCATCTCATCATGATATCATCATCATTATATCATAATCATGACATCATCATCATCATCATCATCATCATCATCATCATCATCATCTCATCATGATATCATCATCATCTCATCATGATATCATCATCATCATCATCTCATCATGATATCATCATCATCTCATCATGATATCATCATCATGATATCATCATCATCTCATCACGATATCATCATCATCAGCTCATCATGATATCATCATCATCTCATCATATCATCAACATCATCTCATCATGATATCATCATCATGATATCATCATCATCATCATCATCATCATCTCATCATGATATCATCATCTCATCATTATATCATCATCATCATCATCATCTCATCATGATATCATCATCATCTCATCATGATATCATCATCATCATCATCATCATCATCATCTCATCATGATATCATCATCATCTTATCCCGATATCATCATCATCATCATCATCATCATCTCATCATGATATCACCATCATCATCCTCTCATCATTATATCATCATCATCATCTCATCATGATATCATCATCATGATATCATCATCATCATCTCATCATGATATCATCATCATCATCTCATCATGATATCATCATCATCATCATCATCATCTCATCATGATATCATCATCATGATATCATCATTATCATCTCATCATTATATCATCATCATCATCATCATCTCATCATTATATCATCATCATCTCATCATGATATCATCATGATATCATCATCATCATCATCTCATCATGATATCATCATCATCATCATCATCATCATCATCATCATCTCATCATGATATCATCATCATCATCATCATATCATCATTATATCATCATCATCATCTCATCATGATATCATCATCATGATATCATCATCATCATCATCATCATCTCATCATGATATCATCATCATCATCATCTCATCATGCTATCATCATCATCATCATCTCATAATGTTATCATCATCATCATCATCATCATCATCTCATCATGATATCATCATCATCTCATCATGATATCATCATCATCATCATCTCATCATGATATCATCATCATGATATCATCATCATCTCATCACGATATCATCATCATCAGCTCATCATGGTATCATCATCATCTCATCATGATATCATCATCATCTCATCATTATATCATCATCATCATCATCATCATCATCATCTCATCCTGATATCATCATCATCTCATCATGATATCATCATCTCATCATGATATCATCATGATATCATCATTATCATCTCATCATTATATCATCATCATCATCATCATCATCATCATCTCATCATTATATCATCATCATCTCATCATGATATCATCATGATATCATCATCATCATCTCATCATGAAATCATCATCATCATCATCATCTCATCATGATATCATCATCATCATCATCATCATCATATCATCATGATATCATCATCATCTCATCATGATATCATCATCATCATCTCATCATGATATCATCATCATATCATCATCATATCATCATCATCATCTCATCATGATATCATCATCATGACATCATCATCAGCATCATCACCTCATCATGATATCATCATCATGATATCATCATCATCATCTCATCCTGATATCATCATCATCATCATCTCATCATTATATCATCATCATCTCATCATGATATCATCATCATCATCTCATCATGATATCATCATCATGATATCATCATCATGATATCATCATCATCATCTCATCATGATATCATCATCATCATCTCATCATGATATCATCATCATCATCACCTCATCATGTTATCATCATCATCATCATCATCATCATCTCACCACGATATCACCATCATCATCCTCTCATCATTATATCATCATCATCATCTCATCATGATATCATCATCATGATATCATCATCATCATCTCATCATGATATCATCATCATCATCTCATCATGATATCATCATCATCATCATCATCATCTCATCATGATATCATCATCATGATATCATCATTATCATCTCATCATTATATCATCATCATCATCATCATCTCATCATTATATCATCATCATCTCATCATGATATCATCATGATATCATCATCATCATCATCTCATCATGATATCATCATCATCATCATCATCATCATCATCATATCATCATGATATCATCATCATCTCATCATGATATCATCATCATCATCTCATCATGATATCATCATCATATCATCATCATATCATCATCATCATCTCATCATGATATCATCATCATGACATCATCATCAGCATCATCACCTCATCATGATATCATCATCATGATATCATCATCATCATCTCATCCTGATATCATCATCATCTCATCATTATATCATCATCATCTCATCATGATATCATCATCATCATCTCATCATGATATCATCATCATGATATCATCATCATGATATCATCATCATCATCTCATCATGATATCATCATCATCATCTCATCATGATATCATCATCATCATCATCTCATCATGTTATCATCATCATCATCATCATCATCATCTCATCATGATATCATCATCATCATCATCATCATCATCATCATCATCATCATCATCATCATCTCATCATGATATCATCATCATGATATCATCATCATCATCATCATCATCATCATCTCATCATGATATCATCATCATGATATCATCATCATCATCATCTCATCACGATATCATCATCATCAGCTCATCATGGTATCATCATCATCTCATCAACATCATCTCATCATGATATCATCATCATGATATCATCATCATCATCATCATCATCTCATCATGATATCATCATCATCATCTCATCATTATATCATCATTATCATCATCATCTCATCATGATATCATCAAGATATCATCATTATCATCTCATCATGATATCATCATCATCATCATCATCATCATCATCATCATCATCATCATCATCATCATCTCATCATGATATCATCATCATCATCATCTCATCATGATATCATCATCATCATCATCTCATCATGATATCATCATCATTATCATCATCATCACATCATTATATCATCATCATCATCATCATCATCTCATCATGATATCATCATCATCTCATCATGATATCATCATCATCTCATCACGATATCATCATCATCAGCTCATCATGGTATCATCATCATCTCATCATGATATCATCATCATCTCATCATTATATCATCATCATCATCATCATCTCATCATGATATCATCATCATCTCATCATGATATCATCATCATCATCCTCATCATCATCTCATCATGATATCATCATCATCATCTCATCATGATATCATCATCATCATCATCATCTCATCATGTTATCATCATCATCATCTCACCATGATATCATCATCATCATCTCATCATGATATCATCATCATGATATCATCATCATCATCATCATCTCATCATGATATCATCATCATCATCTCATCATGATATCATCATCATTATATCATAATCATGACATCATCATCATCATCATCATCTCATCATGATATCATCATCATCTCATCATGATATCATCATCATCATCATCATCATCTCATCATGATATCATCATCATCTCATCATGATATCATCATCATGATATCATCATC
>JAYKOZ010000093.1:467500-517500 GCA_036172795.1 Pelodytes ibericus
ATCATCATCATCTCATCATGATATCTTCATCATTATATCATAATCATGACATCATCATCATCATCATCATCATCATCATCATCATCTCATCATGATATCATCATCATCTCATCATGATATCATCATCATCATCATCATCTCATCATGATATCATCATCATCTCATCATGATATCATCATCATGATATCATCATCATCTCATCACGATATCATCATCATCAGCTCATCATGATATCATCATCATCTCATCATATCATCAACATCATCTCATCATGATATCATCATCATGATATCATCATCATCATCTCATCATGATATCATCATCTCATCATTATATCATCATCATCATCATCATCTCATCATGATATCATCATCATCTCATCATGATATCATCATCATCATCATCATCATCATCATCATCATCATCATCATCATCATCATCTCATCATGATATCATCATCATCTTATCACGATATCATCATCATCATCATCATCATCTCATCATGATATCACCATCATCATCCTCTCATCATTATATCATCATCATCATCTCATCATGATATCATCATCATGATATCATCATCATCATCATCATCTCATCATGATATCATCATCATCATCATCATCTCATCATGATATCATCATCATCATCATCATCTCATCATGATATCATCATCATGATATCATCATTATCATCTCATCATTATATCATCATCATCATCATCATCTCATCATTATATCATCATCATCTCATCATGATATCATCATGATATCATCATCATCATCTCATCATGATATCATCATCATCATCATCATCATCATCATCATCATCATCTCATCATGATATCATCATCATCATCATATCATCATTATATCATCATCATCATCTCATCATGATATCATCATCATCATCATCATCTCATCATGCTATCATCATCATCATCTCATAATGTTATCATCATCATCATCATCATCATCATCATCATCATCTCATCATGATATCATCATCATCTCATCATGATATCATCATCATCTCATCATGATATCATCATCATGATATCATCATCATCATCTCATCACGATATCATCATCATCAGCTCATCATGGTATCATCATCATCTCATCATGATATCATCATCATCTCATCATTATATCATCATCATCATCATCATCATCATCATCTCATCCTGATATCATCATCATCTCATCATGATATCATCATGATATCATCATTATCATCTCATCATTATATCATCATCATCATCATCATCTCATCATTATATCATCATCATCTCATCATGATATCATCATGATATCATCATCATCATCTCATCATGAAATCATTATCATCATCATCTCATCATGATATCATCATCATCATCATATCATCATGATATCATCTCATCATGAAATCATCATGATATCATCATCATCATCTCATCATGATATCATCATCATATCATCATCATCATATCATCATCATCATCTCATCATGATATCATCATCATGACATCATCATCAGCATCATCACCTCATCATGATATCATCATCATGATATCATCATCATCATCATCATCATCTCATCCTGATATCATCATCATCATCATCTCATCATGATATCATCATCATCTCATCATGATATCATCATCATCATCTCATCATGATATGATCATCATGATATCATCATCATGATATCATCATCATGATATCATCATCATCATCATCATCATCTCATCATGATATCATCATCATCATCATCATCATCATCATCATCATCATCATCTCATCATGATATCATCATCATCATCATCATCTCATCATGATATCATCATCATCATCTCATCATGATATCATCATCATGATATCATCATCATTATCTTCATCATCTCAACATGATATCATCATCATGATATCATAATCATGATATCATCATCATCATCTCATCATGATATCATCATCATCATCATCATCATCATCATCATCATCATCTCATCATGATATCATCATCATCATCTCATCATGATATCATCATCATGATATCATCATCATGATATCATCATCATGATATCATCATCATGATATCATCATCATCATCTCATCATGATATCATCATCATCATCTCATCATGATATCATCATCATGATATCATCATCATTATCTTCATCATCTCAACATGATATCATCATCATGATATCATAATCATGATATCATCATCATCTCATCATGATATCATCATCATCTCATCATGATATCATCATCATCATCATCATCATCATCATATCATCATGATATCATCATCATCTTATCACGATATCATCATCATCATCATCATCATCTCATCATGATATCATCATCATGATATCATCATCATGATATCATCATCATGATATCATCATCATCATCTCATCATGATATCATCATCATCATCTCATCATGATATCATCATCATGATATCATCATCATTATCTTCATCATCTCAACATGATATCATCATCATGATATCATAATCATGATATCATCATCATCTCATCATGATATCATCATCATCTCATCATGATATCATCATCATCATCATCATCATCATATCATCATGATATCATCATCATCTTATCACGATATCATCATCATCATCATCATCATCTCATCATGATACCATCATCATCATCTCATCATGATATCATCATCATGATATCATCATCATCATCTCATCATGATATCATCATCATCTTATCATGATATCATCATCATCATCATCATCATCTCATCATGATACCATCATCATCAGCTCATCACGATATCATCATCTCATCATGATATCATCATCATCATCATCATCATCATCATCATCTCGTCATGATATCATCATCATCATCATCTCATCATGATATCATCATCACCATCATCTCATCATGATATCATCATCATCTCATCATGATATCATCATCATGATATCATCATCATCATCATCATCTCATCATGATATCATCATCATCATCATCATCATCATCTCATCATGATATCATCATCATTATCATCATCATCTCATCATTATATCATCATCATTATATCATCATCATCATCATCTCATCATGATATCATCATCATGATATCATCATCATCATCATCTCATCACGATATCATCATCATCAGCTCATCATGGTATCATCATCATCTCATCATGACATCATCATCATCTTATCATTATATCATCATCATCATCATCATCTCATCATGATATCATCATCATCATCATATCATCATTATATCATCATCATCATCTCATCATGATATCATCATCATCATCATCATCTCATCATGCTATCATCATCATCATCTCATAATGTTATCATCATCATCATCATCATCATCATCATCATCATCTCATCATGATATCATCATCATCTCATCATGATATCATCATCATCTCATCATGATATCATCATCATGATATCATCATCATCATCTCATCACGATATCATCATCATCAGCTCATCATGGTATCATCATCATCTCATCATGATATCATCATCATCTCATCATTATATCATCATCATCATCATCATCATCATCATCTCATCCTGATATCATCATCATCTCATCATGATATCATCATGATATCATCATTATCATCTCATCATTATATCATCATCATCATCATCATCTCATCATTATATCATCATCATCTCATCATGATATCATCATGATATCATCATCATCATCTCATCATGAAATCATTATCATCATCATCTCATCATGATATCATCATCATCATCATATCATCATGATATCATCTCATCATGAAATCATCATGATATCATCATCATCATCTCATCATGATATCATCATCATATCATCATCATCATATCATCATCATCATCTCATCATGATATCATCATCATGACATCATCATCAGCATCATCACCTCATCATGATATCATCATCATGATATCATCATCATCATCATCATCATCTCATCCTGATATCATCATCATCATCATCTCATCATGATATCATCATCATCTCATCATGATATCATCATCATCATCTCATCATGATATGATCATCATGATATCATCATCATGATATCATCATCATGATATCATCATCATCATCATCATCATCTCATCATGATATCATCATCATCATCATCATCATCATCATCATCATCATCATCTCATCATGATATCATCATCATCATCATCATCTCATCATGATATCATCATCATCATCTCATCATGATATCATCATCATGATATCATCATCATTATCTTCATCATCTCAACATGATATCATCATCATGATATCATAATCATGATATCATCATCATCATCTCATCATGATATCATCATCATCATCATCATCATCATCATCATCATCATCATCTCATCATGATATCATCATCATCATCTCATCATGATATCATCATCATGATATCATCATCATGATATCATCATCATGATATCATCATCATCATCTCATCATGATATCATCATCATCATCTCATCATGATATCATCATCATGATATCATCATCATTATCTTCATCATCTCAACATGATATCATCATCATGATATCATAATCATGATATCATCATCATCTCATCATGATATCATCATCATCTCATCATGATATCATCATCATCATCATCATCATCATCATATCATCATGATATCATCATCATCTTATCACGATATCATCATCATCATCATCATCATCTCATCATGATATCATCATCATGATATCATCATCATGATATCATCATCATGATATCATCATCATCATCTCATCATGATATCATCATCATCATCTCATCATGATATCATCATCATGATATCATCATCATTATCTTCATCATCTCAACATGATATCATCATCATGATATCATAATCATGATATCATCATCATCTCATCATGATATCATCATCATCTCATCATGATATCATCATCATCATCATCATCATCATATCATCATGATATCATCATCATCTTATCACGATATCATCATCATCATCATCATCATCTCATCATGATACCATCATCATCATCTCATCATGATATCATCATCATGATATCATCATCATCATCTCATCATGATATCATCATCATCTTATCATGATATCATCATCATCATCATCATCATCTCATCATGATACCATCATCATCAGCTCATCACGATATCATCATCTCATCATGATATCATCATCATCATCATCATCATCATCATCATCTCGTCATGATATCATCATCATCATCATCTCATCATGATATCATCATCACCATCATCTCATCATGATATCATCATCATCTCATCATGATATCATCATCATGATATCATCATCATCATCATCATCTCATCATGATATCATCATCATCATCATCATCATCATCTCATCATGATATCATCATCATTATCATCATCATCTCATCATTATATCATCATCATTATATCATCATCATCATCATCTCATCATGATATCATCATCATGATATCATCATCATCATCATCTCATCACGATATCATCATCATCAGCTCATCATGGTATCATCATCATCTCATCATGACATCATCATCATCTTATCATTATATCATCATCATCATCATCATCTCATCATGATTTCATCATCATGATATCATCATCATCATCTCATCATGATATCATCATCATCATCTCATCTTTATATCATCATCATCATCATCATCATCATCTCATCATGATATCATCATCATCTCATCATGATATCATCATCATCTCATCATGATATCATCATCATCTCATCATGATATCATCAGCATCATCATCATCATCATCATCATCATCATCATCATCATCTCATCATGATATCATCATCATCTCATCATGATATCATCAGCATCATCATCATCATCATCATCTCATCATGATATCATCATCATCATCATCATCATCATCATCATCATCATCTCATCATGATATCATCATCATCATCATCATCATCATCATCTCATCATGATATCATCATCATCTCATCATGATATCATCATCATCATCTCATCATGATATCATCATCATCTCATCATGATATCATCATCATCATCTCATCATAATATCATCATCATCTCATCATGATATCATCATCATCATCATCATCATCATCTCATCATGATATCATCATCATCATCTCATCATGATATCATCATCATCATCTCATCATGTTATCATCATCATCATCTCATCATGATATCATCATCATCATCATCATCTCATCATGATATCATCATCATGATATCATCATCATCATCATCTCATCATGATATCATCATCATCATCTCATCATGATATCATCATCATCTCATCATGTTATCATCATCATCATCATCATCATCATCTCATCATGATATCATCATCATGATATCATCATCATCATCATCATCTCATCATGATATCATCATCATCATCTCATCATGATATCATCATCATCATCTCATCATGTTATCATCATCATCATCTCATCATGATATCATCATCATCATCATCATCATCATCATCATCATCATCATCTCATCATGATATCATCATCATGATATCATCATCATCATCTCATCATGATATCATCATCATCATCATCATCATCTCATCATGATATCATCATCATGATATCATCATCATCATCTCATCATATCATCATCATGATATCATCATCATCATCTCATGATATCATCATCATGATATCATCATCATCATCTCATCATGTTATCATCATCATCATCTCATCATGATATCATCATCATCATCATCATCATCATCTCATCATGATATCATCATCATGATATCATCATCATCATCTCATCATATCATCATCATGATATCATCATCATCATCATCTCATGATATCATCATCATGATATCATCATCATCATCTCATCATCATGATATCATCATGATATCATCATCATCATCATCATCATCATCATCATCATCATCTCATCATGATATCATCATCATGATATCATCATCATCTCATCATGATATCTTCATCATCTCATCATGATATCATCATCATAATATCATCATCATCTCATCATGATATCATCATCATGATATCATCGTCATCTTATCATGATATCATCATCATCATCATCATCTCATCATGATACCATCATCATCATCTCATCATGATATCATCATCATCTCATCATGATATCATCAGCATCATCATCATCATCATCATCATCATCATCATCATCTCATCATGATATCATCATCATCTCATCATGATATCATCAGCATCATCATCATCATCATCATCATCTCATCATGATATCATCATCATCATCATCATCATCATCATCTCATCATGATATCATCATCATCATCATCATCATCATCATCATCATCATCATCATCTCATCATGATATCAACATCATCTCATCATGATATCATCAGCATCATCATCATCATCATCATCATCTCATCATGATATCATCATCATCATCATCATCATCATCATCATCATCATCTCATCATGATATCATCATCATCATCTCATCATTATATCATCATCATCATCATCATCATCTCATCATGATATCATCATCATGATATCATCATCATCTCATCATGATATCATCATCATCTCATCATGATATCATCATCATCATCATCTCATCATAATATCATCATCATCTCATCATGATATCATCATCATCATCATCATCTCATCATGATATCATCATCATCATCTCATCATGATATCATCATCATCATCTCATCATGTTATCATCATCATCATCTCATCATGATATCATCATCATCATCATCATCATCTCATCATGATATCATCATCATCATCATCATCATCTCATCATGATATCATCATCATCATCTCATCATGATATCATCATCATCATCTCATCATGTTATCATCATCATCATCATCATCTCATCATGATATCATCATCTCATCATGGTATCATCATCATCATCTCATCATGTTATCATCATCATCATCTCATCATGATATCATCATCATCATCATCATCTCATCATGATATCATCATCATGATATCATCATCATCATCTCATCATGATATCATCATCATCATCATCATCATCATCTCATCATGATATCATCATCATGATATCATCATCATCATCTCATCATATCATCATCATGATATCATCATCATCATCTCATGATATCATCATCATGATATCATCATCATCATCTCATCATGTTATCATCATCATCATCTCATCATGATATCATCATCATCATCATCATCATCATCTCATCATGATATCATCATCATGATATCATCATCATCATCTCATCATATCATCATCATGATATCATCATCATCATCATCTCATGATATCATCATCATGATATCATCATCATCATCTCATCATCATGATATCATCATCATCATCTCATCATGATATCATCATCATCATCTCATCATGTTATCATCATCATCATCATCATCATCTCATCATGATATCATCATCATCTCATCATGATATCATCAGCATCATCATCATCATCATCATCATCATCATCATCATCATCTCATCATGATATCATCATCATCTCATCATGATATCATCAGCATCATCATCATCATCATCATCATCATCTCATCATGATATCATCATCATCATCATCATCTCATCATGATATCATCATCATCATCATCTCATCATTATATCATCATCATCATCATCATCATCATCATCATCTCATCATGATATCATCATCATGATATCATCATCATCTCATCATGATATCATCATCATCTCATCATGATATCATCATCATCATCATCTCATCATAATATCATCATCATCTCATCATGATATCATCATCATCATCATCATCTCATCATGATATCATCATCATCATCTCATCATGATATCATCATCATCATCTCATCATGTTATCATCATCATCATCTCATCATGATATCATCATCATCATCATCATCATCATCTCATCATGTTATCATCATCATCATCTCATCATGATATCATCATCATCATCATCATCATCATCATCTCATCGTGATATCATCATCATCATCTCATCATCATCATCTCATCATGATATCATCATCATCATCTCATCATGATATCATCATCATCATCTCATCATGTTATCATCATCATCATCATCATCATCATCTCATCATGATATCATCATCATGATATCATCATCATCATCATCATCTCATCATGATATCATCATCATCATCTCATCATGGTATCATCATCATCATCTCATCATGTTATCATCATCATCATCTCATCATGATATCATCATCATCATCATCATCTCATCATGATATCATCATCATGATATCATCATCATCATCTCATCATGATATCATCATCATCATCATCATCATCATCTCATCATGATATCATCATCATGATATCATCATCATCATCTCATCATATCATCATCATGATATCATCATCATCATCTCATGATATCATCATCATGATATCATCATCATCATCTCATCATGTTATCATCATCATCATCTCATCATGATATCATCATCATCATCATCATCATCATCTCATCATGATATCATCATCATGATATCATCATCATCATCTCATCATATCATCATCATGATATCATCATCATCATCATCTCATGATATCATCATCATGATATCATCATCATCATCTCATCATCATGATATCATCATGATATCATCATCATCATCATCATCATCATCATCATCATCATCATCTCATCATGATATCATCATCATGATATCATCATCATCTCATCATGATATCTTCATCATCTCATCATGATATCATCATCATAATATCATCATCATCTCATCATGATATCATCATCATGATATCATCATCATCTTATCATGATATCATCATCATCATCATCATCTCATCATGATACCATCATCATCATCTCATCATGATATCATCATCATCATCATCATCATCTCATCATGATACCATCATCATCATCATCATCATCTCATCATGATATCATCATCATCTCATCATGATATCATCAGCATCATCATCATCATCATCTCATCATGATATAATCATCATCATCATCATCATCATCTCATCATGATATCATCATCATCATCATCTCATCATTATATCATCATCATCATCATCATCATCATCATCATCTCATCATGATATCATCATCATGATATCATCATCATCTCATCATGATATCATCATCATCTCATCATGATATCATCATCATCATCATCTCATCATAATATCATCATCATCTCATCATGATATCATCATCATCATCTCATCATGATATCATCATCATCATCTCATCATGATATCATCATCATCATCTCATCATGTTATCATCATCATCATCTCATCATGATATCATCATCATCATCATCTCATCATGATATCATCATCATCATCATCTCATCATGATATCATCATCATCATCTCATCATGATATCATCATCATCATCTCATCATGTTATCATCATCATCATCATCATCTCATCATGATATCATCATCATGATATCATCATCATCATCATCTCATCATGATATCATCATCATCATCTCATCATGGTATCATCATCATCATCTCATCATGTTATCATCATCATCATCTCATCATGATATCATCATCATCATCTCATCATGATATCATCATCATGATATCATCATCATCATCTCATCATGATATCATCATTATCATCATCATCATCATCTCATCATGATATCATCATCATGATATCATCATCATCATCTCATCATATCATCATCATGATATCATCATCATCATCTCATGATATCATCATAATGATATCATCATCATCATCTCATCATGATATCATCATCATCATCTCATCATGATATCATCATCATCATCTCATCATGTTATCATCATCATCATCTCATCATGATATCATCATCATCATCATCATCATCATCTCATCATGATATCATCATCATGATATCATCATCATCATCTCATCATATCATCATCATGATATCATCATCATCATCATCTCATGATATCATCATCATGATATCATCATCATCATCTCATCATATCATCATCATGATATCATCATCATCATCTCATGATATCATCATCATGATATCATCATCATCATCTCATCTTGTTATCATCATCATCATCTCATCATGATATCATCATCATCATCATCATCATCATCTCATCATGATATCATCATCATGATATCATCATCATCATCTCATCATATCATCATCATGATATCATCATCATCATCATCTCATGATATCATCATCATGATATCATCATCATCATCTCATCATCATGATATCATCATGATATCATCATCATCATCATCATCATCATCATCATCATCTCATCATGATATCATCATCATGATATCATCATCATCTCTTCATGATATCTTCATCATCTCATCATGATATCATCATCATAATATCATCATCATCTCATCATGATATCATCATCATGATATCATCGTCATCTTATCATGATATCATCATCATCATCATCATCTCATCATGATACCATCATCATCATCTCATCATGATATCATCATCATCTCATCATGATATCATCAGCATCATCATCATCATCATCATCATCATCATCATCATCTCATCATGATATCATCATCATCTCATCATGATATCATCAGCATCATCATCATCATCATCATCATCATCTCATCATGATATCATCATCATCATCATCATCATCATCATCATCTCATCATGATATCATCATCATCATCATCTCATCATTATATCATCATCATCATCATCATCATCATCTCATCATGATATCATCATCATGATATCATCATCATCTCATCATGATATCATCATCATCATCATCTCATCATAATATCATCATCATCTCATCATGATATCATCATCATCATCATCATCTCATCATGATATCATCATCATCATCTCATCATGATATCATCATCATCATCTCATCATGTTATCATCATCATCATCTCATCATGATATCATCATCATCATCATCATCATCTCATCATGATATCATCATCATCATCATCATCTCATCATGATATCATCATCATCATCTCATCATGATATCATCATCATCATCTCATCATGTTATCATCATCATCATCATCATCTCATCATGATATCATCATCATGATATCATCATCATCATCATCTCATCATGATATCATCATCATCATCTCATCATGGTATCATCATCATCATCTCATCATGTTATCATCATCATCATCTCATCATGATATCATCATCATCATCATCATCTCATCATGATATCATCATCATCATCATCATCTCATCATGATATCATCATCATGATATCATCATCATCATCTCATCATGATATCATCATTATCATCATCATCATCATCTCATCATGATATCATCATCATGATATCATCATCATCATCTCATCATCATCATGATATCATCATCATCATCTCATGATATCATCATCATGATATCATCATCATCATCTCATCATGTTATCATCATCATCATCTCATCATGATATCATCATCATCATCATCATCATCATCATCTCATCATGATATCATCATCATGATATCATCATCATCATCTCATCATATCATCATCATGATATCATCATCATCATCATCTCATGATATCATCATCATGATATCATCATCATCATCTCATCATCATGATATCATCATCATCATCTCATCATGATATCATCATCATCATCTCATCATGTTATCATCATCATCATCATCATCATCATCTCATCATGATATCATCATCATCTCATCATGATATCATCAGCATCATCATCATCATCATCATCATCATCATCATCATCATCATCTCATCATGATATCATCATCATCTCATCATGATATCATCAGCATCATCATCATCATCATCATCATCATCTCATCATGATATCATCATCATCATCATCATCATCTCATCATGATATCATCATCATCATCATCTCATCATTATATCATCATCATCATCATCATCATCATCATCATCATCATCATCTCATCATGATATCATCATCATGATATCATCATCATCTCCTCATGATATCATCATCATCTCATCATGATATCATCATCATCATCATCTCATCATAATATCATCATCATCTCATCATGATATCATCATCATCATCATCATCTCATCATGATATCATCATCATCATCTCATCATGATATCATCATCATCATCTCATCATGTTATCATCATCATCATCTCATCATGATATCATCATCATCATCATCATCATCATCTCATCATGATATCATCATCATGATATCATCATCATCATCTCATCATATCATCATCATGATATCATCATCATCATCATCTCATGATATCATCATCATGATATCATCATCATCATCTCATCATCATGATATCATCATGATATCATCATCATCATCATCATCATCATCATCATCTCATCATGATATCATCATCATGATATCATCATCATCTCATCATGATATCTTCATCATCTCATCATGATATCATCATCATAATATCATCATCATCTCATCATGATATCATCATCATGATATCATCGTCATCTTATCATGATATCATCATCATCATCATCATCTCATCATGATACCATCATCATCATCTCATCATGATATCATCATCATCTCATCATGATATCATCAGCATCATCATCATCATCATCATCATCATCATCATCATCTCATCATGATATCATCATCATCTCATCATGATATCATCAGCATCATCATCATCATCATCATCATCTCATCATGATATCATCATCATCATCATCATCATCATCATCATCATCTCATCATGATATCATCATCATCATCATCTCATCATTATATCATCATCATCATCATCATCATCATCTCATCATGATATCATCATCATGATATCATCATCATCTCATCATGATATCATCATCATCATCATCTCATCATAATATCATCATCATCTCATCATGATATCATCATCATCATCATCATCTCATCATGATATCATCATCATCATCTCATCATGATATCATCATCATCATCTCATCATGTTATCATCATCATCATCTCATCATGATATCATCATCATCATCATCATCATCTCATCATGATATCATCATCATCATCATCATCTCATCATGATATCATCATCATCATCTCATCATGATATCATCATCATCATCTCATCATGTTATCATCATCATCATCATCATCATCTCATCATGATATCATCATCATGATATCATCATCATCATCATCTCATCATGATATCATCATCATCATCTCATCATGGTATCATCATCATCATCTCATCATGTTATCATCATCATCATCTCATCATGATATCATCATCATCATCATCATCTCATCATGATATCATCATCATCATCATCATCTCATCATGATATCATCATCATGATATCATCATCATCATCTCATCATGATATCATCATTATCATCATCATCATCATCTCATCATGATATCATCATCATGATATCATCATCATCATCTCATCATCATCATGATATCATCATCATCATCTCATGATATCATCATCATGATATCATCATCATCATCTCATCATGTTATCATCATCATCATCTCATCATGATATCATCATCATCATCATCATCATCATCTCATCATGATATCATCATCATGATATCATCATCATCATCTCATCATATCATCATCATGATATCATCATCATCATCATCTCATGATATCATCATCATGATATCATCATCATCATCTCATCATCATGATATCATCATCATCATCTCATCATGATATCATCATCATCATCTCATCATGTTATCATCATCATCATCATCATCATCATCTCATCATGATATCATCATCATCTCATCATGATATCATCAGCATCATCATCATCATCATCATCATCATCATCATCATCATCATCATCATCTCATCATGATATCATCATCATCTCATCATGATATCATCAGCATCATCATCATCATCATCATCATCATCTCATCATGATATCATCATCATCATCATCATCATCATCATCATCTCATCATGATATCATCATCATCATCATCTCATCATTATATCATCATCATCATCATCATCATCATCATCATCTCATCATGATATCATCATCATGATATCATCATCATCTCATCATGATATCATCATCATCTCATCATGATATCATCATCATCATCATCTCATCATAATATCATCATCATCTCATCATGATATCATCATCATCATCATCATCTCATCATGATATCATCATCATCATCTCATCATGATATCATCATCATCATCTCATCATGTTATCATCATCATCATCTCATCATGATATCATCATCATCATCATCATCTCATCATGTTATCATCATCATCATCTCATCATGATATCATCATCATCATCATCATCATCATCATCATCATCTCATCATGATATCATCATCATCATCTCATCATCATCATCTCATCATGATATCATCATCATCATCTCATCATGATATCATCATCATCATCTCATCATGTTATCATCATCATCATCATCATCATCATCATCATCATCTCATCATGATATCATCATCATGATATCATCATCATCATCATCTCATCATGATATCATCATCATCATCTCATCATGGTATCATCATCATCATCTCATCATGTTATCATCATCATCATCTCATCATGATATCATCATCATCATCATCATCTCATCATGATATCATCATCATGATATCATCATCATCATCTCATCATGATATCATCATCATCATCATCATCATCTCATCATGATATCATCATCATGATATCATCATCATCATCTCATCATATCATCATCATGATATCATCATCATCATCTCATGATATCATCATCATGATATCATCATCATCATCTCATCATGTTATCATCATCATCATCTCATCATGATATCATCATCATCATCATCATCATCATCTCATCATGATATCATCATCATGATATCATCATCATCTCATCATATCATCATCATGATATCATCATCATCATCATCTCATGATATCATCATCATGATATCATCATCATCATCATCATCATCATCTCATCATGATATCATCATCATGATATCATCATCATCTCATCATGATATCTTCATCATCTCATCATCATCATCATCATCATCATCATCTCATCATGATATCATCATCATGATATCATCATCATCTCATCATGATATCTTCATCATCTCATCATGATATCATCATCATAATATCATCATCATCTCATCATGATATCATCATCATGATATCATCATCATCTCATCATGATATCATCATCATGATATCATCATCATCTTATCATGATATCATCATCATCATCATCATCTCATCATGATACCATCATCATCATCTCATCATGATATCATCATCATCATCATCATCATCTCATCATGATACCATCATCATCATCATCATCATCATCATCATCATCATCTCATCATGATATCATCATCATCTCATCATGATATCATCAGCATCATCATCATCATCATCATCATCTCATCATGATATCATCATCATCATCATCATCATCATCATCTCATCATGATATCATCATCATCATCATCTCATCATTATATCATCATCATCATCATCATCATCATCATCTCATCATGATATCATCATCATGATATCATCATCATCTCATCATGATATCATCATCATCATCTCATCATGATATCATCATCATCATCATCTCATCATAATATCATCATCATCTCATCATGATATCATCATCATCATCATCATCTCATCATGATATCATCATCATCATCTCATCATGATATCATCATCATGATCTCATCATGTTATCATCATCATCATCTCATCATGATATCATCATCATCATCATCATCATCTCATCATGATATCATCATCATCATCATCTCATCATGATATCATCATCATCATCTCATCATGATATCATCATCATCATCTCATCATGTTATCATCATCATCATCATCATCTCATCATGATATCATCATCATGATATCATCATCATCATCATCTCATCATGATATCATCATCATCATCTCATCATGGTATCATCATCATCATCTCATCATGTTATCATCATCATCATCTCATCATGATATCATCATCATCATCATCATCATCTCATCATGATATCATCATCATGATATCATCATCATCATCTCATCATGATATCATCATTATCATCATCATCATCATCTCATCATGATATCATCATCATGATATCATCATCATGATATCATCATCATCATCTCATCATATCATCATCATGATATCATCATCATCATCTCATGATATCATCATCATGATATCATCATCATCATCTCATCATGTTATCATCATCATCATCTCATCATGATATCATCATCATCATCATCATCATCATCTCATCATGATATCATCATCATCATCTCATCATATCATCATCATGATATCATCATCATCATCATCTCATGATATCATCATCATGATATCATCATCATCATCTCATCATCATGATATCATCATGATATCATCATCATCATCATCATCATCATCATCATCATCATCTCATCATGATATCATCATCATGATATCATCATCATCTCATCATGATATCTTCATCATCTCATCATGATATCATCATCATAATATCATCATCATCTCATCATGATATCATCATCATGATATCATCATCATCTTATCATGATATCATCATCATCATCATCATCTCATCATGATACCATCATCATCAGCTCATCATGATATCATCATCTCATCATGATATCATCATCATCATCATCATCATCTCATCATGATATCATCATCATCATCATCTCATCATGATATCATCATCACCATCATCTCATCATGATATCATCATCATCTCATCATGATATCATCATCATGATATCATCATCATCATCATCTCATCATGATATCATCATCATCATCATCATCTCATCATGATATCATCATCATTATCATCATCATCTCATCATTATATCATCATCATTATATCATCATCATCATCATCATCTCATCATTATATCATCATCATCTCATCATGATATCATCATCATGATATCATCATCATCATCATCATCTCATCATGATATCATCATCATCATCATCATCATTATCATCATCTAATCATAATATCATCATCATCTCATCATGATATCATCATCATCATCTCATCATGATATCATCATCATCATCTCATCATGATATCATCATCATCATCATCATCTCATCATGTTATCATCATCATCATCATCATCATCATCATCATCATCATCATCATCATCTCATCATGATATCATCATCATCATCATCATCATCATCATCATCTCATCATGATATCATCATCATGATATCATCATCATCATCATCATCTCATCATGATATCATCATCATGATATCATCATCATCATCATCTCATCACGATATCATCATCATCAGCTCATCATGGTATCATCATCATCTCATCATATCATCAACATCATCTCATCATGATATCATCATCATGATATCATCATCATCATCATCATCTCATCATGATATCATCATCATCATCTCATCATTATATCATCATTATCATCATCATCTCATCATGATATCATCAAGATATCATCATTATCATCTCATCATGATATCATCATCATCATCATCATCATCATCATCTCATCATGATATCATCATCATCATCATCATCTCATCATGATATCATCATCATCATCATCTCATCATGATATCATCATCATCATCATCTCATCATGATATCATCATCATCATCTCATCATGATATCATCATCATCATCATCATCATCTCATCATGATATCATCATCATCTCATCATGATATCATCATCATCTCATCACGATATCATCATCATCAGCTCATCATGGTATCATCATCATCTCATCATGATATCATCATCATCTCATCATTATATCATCATCATCATCATCATCTCATCATGATATCATCATCATCTCATCATGATATCATCATCATCATCATCATCATCATCTCATCATGTTATCATCATCATCATCTCATCATGATATCATCATCATCATCATCATCATCATCATCTCATCATGATATCATCATCATCATCCTCATCATCATCTCATCATGATATCATCATCATCATCATCATCATCATCTCATCATGATATCATCATCATCATCATCTCATCATGTTATCATCATCATCATCTCACCATGATATCATCATCATCATCTCATCATGATATCATCATCATGATATCATCATCATCATCATCTCATCATGATATCATCATCATCATCTCATCATGATATCTTCATCATTATATCATAATCATGACATCATCATCATCATCATCATCATCATCATCTCATCATGATATCATCATCATCTCATCATGATATCATCATCATCATCATCATCTCATCATGATATCATCATCATCTCATCATGATATCATCACCATGATATCATCATCATCTCATCACGATATCATCATCATCAGCTCATCATGATATCATCATCATCTCATCATATCATCAACATCATCTCATCATGATATCATCATCATGATATCATCATCATCATCTCATCATGATATCATCATCATCTCATCATATCATCAACATCATCTCATCATGATATCATCATCATTATATCATCATCATCATCATCATCTCATCATGATATCATCATCATCTCATCATGATATCATCATCATCATCATCATCATCATCATCATCTCATCATGATATCATCATCATCTTATCACGATATCATCATCATCATCATCATCATCTCATCATGATATCACCATCATCATCCTCTCATCATTATATCATCATCATCATCTCATCATGATATCATCATCATGATATCATCATCATCATCATCTCATCATGATATCATCATCTCATCATGATATCATCATCATCATCATCATCTCATCATGATATCATCATCATGATATCATCATTATCATCTCATCATTATATCATCATCATCATCATCATCTCATCATTATATCATCATCATCTCATCATGATATCATCATGATATCATCATCATCATCTCATCATGATATCATCATCATCATCATCATCATCATCTCATCATGATATCATCATCATCATCATATCATCATTATATCATCATCATCATCTCATCATGATATCATCATCATCATCATCATCTCATCATGATATCATCATCATCATCATCATCATCTCATCATGCTATCATCATCATCATCATCTCATAATGTTATCATCATCATCATCATCATCATCATCATCATCATCTCATCATGATATCATCATCATCTCATCATGATATAATCATCATCTCATCATGATATCATCATCATGATATCATCATCATCATCTCATCACGATATCATCATCATCAGCTCATCATGGTATCATCATCATCTCATCATGATATCATCATCATCTCATCATTATATCATCATCATCATCATCATCATCATCATCATCTCATCCTGATATCATCATCATCTCATCATGATATCATCATGATATCATCATTATCATCTCATCATTATATCATCATCATCATCATCATCATCTCATCATTATATCATCATCATCTCATCATGATATCATCATGATATCATCATCATCATCTCATCATGAAATCATCATCATCATCATCTCATCATGATATCATCATCATCATCATCATATCATCATGATATCATCTCATCATGAAATCATCATGATATCATCATCATCATCTCATCATTATATCATCATCATATCATCATCATATCATCATCATCATCTCATCATGATATCATCATCATGACATCATCATCAGCATCATCACCTCATCATGATATCATCATCATGATATCATCATCATCATCATCATCTCATCCTGATATCATCATCATCATCATCTCATCATGATATCATCATCATCTCATCATGATATCATCATCATCATCTCATCATGATATGATCATCATGATATCATCATCATGATATCATCATCATGATATCATCATCATCATCATCATCATCATCATCTCATCATGATATCATCATCATCATCATCATCATCATCATCATCATCATCATCATCATCATCATCTCATCATGATATCATCATCATCTCATCATGATATCATCATCATGATATCATCATCATGATATCATCATCATCATCTCATCATGATATCATCATCATCATCTCATCATGATATCATCATCATGATATCATCATCATTATCTTCATCATCTCAACATGATATCATCATCATGATATCATAATCATGATATCATCATCATCATCTCATCATGATATCATCATCATCATCATCATCATCATCATCATCATCATCATCATCTCATCATGATATCATCATCATCATCTCATCATGATATCATCATCATGATATCATCATCATGATATCATCATCATGATATCATCATCATCATCTCATCATGATATCATCATCATCATCTCATCATGATATCATCATCATGATATCATCATCATTATCTTCATCATCTCAACATGATATCATCATCATGATATCATAATCATGATATCATCATCATCTCATCATGATATCATCATCATCTCATCATGATATCATCATCATCATCATCATCATCATATCATCATGATATCATCATCATCTTATCACGATATCATCATCATCATCATCATCATCTCATCATGATATCATCATCTCATCATGATATCATCATCATGATATCATCATCATCTTATCATGATATCATCATCATCATCATCATCATCATCTCATCATGATACCATCATCATCATCTCATCATGATATCATCATCATGATATCATCATCATCATCTCATCATGATATCATCATCATCTTATCATGATATCATCATCATCATCATCATCATCTCATCATGATACCATCATCATCAGCTCATCACGATATCATCATCTCATCATGATATCATCATCATCATCATCATCATCATCTCGTCATGATATCATCATCATCATCATCTCATCATGATATCATCATCACCATCATCTCATCATGATATCATCATCATCTCATCATGATATCATCATCATGATATCATCATCATCATCTCATCATGATATCATCATCATCATCATCATCATCTCATCATGATATCATCATCATTATCATCATCATCTCATCATTATATCATCATCATTATATCATCATCATCATCATCTCATCATGATATCATCATCATGATATCATCATCATCATCATCTCATCACGATATCATCATCATCAGCTCATCATGGTATCATCATCATCTCATCATGACATCATCATCATCTTATCATTATATCATCATCATCATCATTATCTCATCATGATTTCATCATCATGATATCATCATCATCATCTCATCATGATATCATCATCATCATCTCATCATTATATCATCATCATCATCATCATCATCATCTCATCATGATATCATCATCATCTCATCATGATATCATCATCATCTCATCATGATATCATCAGCATCATCATCATCATCATCATCATCATCATCATCATCATCTCATCATGATATCATCATCATCTCATCATGATATCATCAGCATCATCATCATCATCATCATCATCATCATCATCTCATCATGATATCATCATCATCATCATCATTATCATCATCTCATCATGATATCATCATCATCATCATCATCATCATCTCATCATGATATCATCATCATCTCATCATGATATCATCATCATCATCTCATCATGATATCATCATCATCTCATCATGATATCATCATCATCATCATCTCATCATAATATCATCATCATCTCATCATGATATCATCATCATCATCATCATCATCTCATCATGATATCATCATCATCATCATCTCATCATGATATCATCATCATCATCTCATCATGATATCATCATCATCATCTCATCATGTTATCATCATCATCATCTCATCATGATATCATCATCATCATCATCATCATCTCATCATGATATCATCATCATGATATCATCATCATCATCATCTCATCATGATATCATCATCATCATCTCATCATGATATCATCATCATCATCTCATCATGTTATCATCATCATCATCTCATCATGATATCATCATCATCATCATCATCTCATCATGATATCATCATCATGATATCATCATCATCATCTCATCATGATATCATCATCATCATCATCATCATCATCTCATCATGATATCATCATCATGATATCATCATCATCATCTCATCATATCATCATCATGATATCATCATCATCACCTCATGATATCATCATCATGATATCATCATCTCATCATGTTATCATCATCATCATCTCATCATGATATCATCATCATCATCATCATCATCATCTCATCATGATATCATCATCATGATATCATCATCATCATCTCATCATATCATCATTATGATATCATCATCATCATCATCTCATGATATCATCATCATGATATCATCATCATCATCTCATCATCATGATATCATCATGATATCATCATCATCATCATCATCATCATCATCATCATCATCATCATCTCATCATGATATCATCATCATGATATCATCATCATCTCATCATGATATCTTCATCATCTCATCATGATATCATCATCATAATATCATCATCATCTCATCATGATATCATCATCATGATATCATCATCATCTTATCATGATATCATCATCATCATCATCATCTCATCATGATACCATCATCATCAGCTCATCATGATATCATCATCTCATCATGATATCATCATCATCATCATCATCTCATCATGATATCATCATCATCATCATCATCTCATCATGATATCATCATCACCATCATCTCATCATGATATCATCATCATCTCATCATGATATCATCATCATGATATCATCATCATCATCATCTCATCATGATATCATCATCATCATCATCTCATCATGATATCATCATCATTATCATCATCATCTCATCATTATATCATCATCATTATATCATCATCATCATCTCATCATGATATCATCATCATGATATCATCATCATCATCATCTCATCACGATATCATCATCATCAGCTCATCATGGTATCATCATCATCTCATCATGACATCATCATCATCTCATCATTATATCATCATCATCATCATCTCATCATGATATCATCATCATGATATCATCATCATCATCATCATCTCATCATGATATCATCATCATCATCATCATCTCATCATTATATCATCATCATCATCATCATCATCATCATCATCTCATCATGATATCATCATCATCTCATCATGATATCATCATCATGATATCATCATCATCTCATCATGATATCATCATCATTATCATCATCATCTCATCATTATATCATCATCATTATATCATCATCATCATCATCATCTCATCATGATATCATCATCATGATATCATCATCATCATCATCTCATCACGATATCATCATCATCAGCTCATCATGGTATCATCATCATCTCATCATGACATCATCATCATCTCATCATTATATCATCATCATCATCATCTCATCATGATATCATCATCATGATATCATCATCATCATCTCATCATGATATCATCATCATCATCATCATCTCATCATTATATCATCATCATCATCATCATCATCATCATCATCATCTCATCATGATATCATCATCATCTCATCATGATATCATCATCATCTCATCATGATATCATCAGCATCATCATCATCATCATCATCATCATCATCATCTCATCATGATATCATCATCATCTCATCATGATATCATCAGCATCATCATCATCATCATCATCATCTCATCATGATATCATCATCATCATCATCATCATCATCATCATCATCTCATCATGATATCATCATCATCTCATCATGATATCATCATCATCTCATCATGATATCATCATCATCTCATCATGATATCATCAGCATCATCATCATCATCATCATCATCATCATCTCATCATGATATCATCATCATCTCATCATGATATCATCAGCATCATCATCATCATCTCATCATGATATCATCATCATCATCATCATCATCATCATCATCTCATCATGATATCATCATCATCATCATCATCATCATCATCATCATCTCATCATGATATCATCATCATCTCATCATGATATCATCATCATCATCTCATCATGATATCATCATCATCTCATCATGATATCATCATCATAATATCATCATCATCTCATCATGATATCATCATCATCATCATCATCATCTCATCATGATATCATCATCATCATCTCATCATGATATCATCATCATCATCTCATCATGTTATCATCATCATCATCTCATCATGATATCATCATCATCATCATCATCATCTCATCATGATATCATCATCATGATATCATCATCATCATCATCTCATCATGATATCATCATCATCATCTCATCATGATATCATCATCATCATCTCATCATGTTATCATCATCATCATCTCATCATGCTATCATCATCATCATCATCATCATCATCTCATCATGATATCATCATCATGATATCATCATCATCATCTCATCATGATATCATCATCATCATCATCATCTCATCATGATATCATCATCATGATATCATCATCATCATCTCATCATATCATCATCATGATATCATCATCATCATCTCATGATATCATCATCATGATATCATCATCATCATCTCATCATGTTATCATCATCATCATCTCATCATGATATCATCATCATCATCATAATCATCATCATCTCATCATGATATCATCATCATGATATCATCATCATCATTTCATCATATCATCATCATGATATCATCATCATCATCATCTCATGATATCATCATCATGATATCATCATCATCATCTCATCATCATGATATCATCATGATATCATCATCATCATCATCTCATCATGATATCATCATCATCATCTCATCATGATATCATCATCATCATCTCATCATGTTATCATCATCATCATCTCATCATGATATCATCATCATCATCATCATCATCTCATCATGATATCATCATCATGATATCATCATCATCATCTCATCATCATGATATCATCATGATATCATCATCATCATCATCATCATCATCATCTCATCATGATATCATCATCATGATATCATCATCATCTCATCATGATATCTTCATCATCACATCATGATATCATCATCATAATATCATCATCATGATATCATCATCATGATATCATCATCATCTTATCATGATATCATCATCATCATAATCATCATCTCATCATGATACCATCATCATCAGCTCATCATGATATCATCATCTCATCATGACATCATCATCATCATCATCATCATCATCATCATCATCTCATCATGATATCATCATCATCTCATCATGATATCATCATCATCATCATCATCTCATCATGATATCATCATCATCTCATCATGATATCATCATCATGATATCATCATCATCTCATCACGATATCATCATCATCAGCTCATCATGATATCATCATCATCTCATCATATCATCAACATCATCTCATCATGATATCATCATCATGATATCATCATCATCATCTCATCATGATATCATCATCTCATCATTATATCATCATCATCATCATCTCATCATGATATCATCATCATCTCATCATGATATCATCATCATCATCATCATCATCATCATCATCATCATCTCATCATGATATCATCATCATCTTATCACGATATCATCATCATCATCATCATCATCATCATCATCATCTCATCATGATATCACCATCATCATCCTCTCATCATTATATCATCATCATCATCTCATCATGATATCATCATCATGATATCATCATCATCATCATCTCATCATGATATCATCATCATCATCATCTCATCATGATATCATCATCATCATCATCTCATCATGATATCATCATCATGATATCATCATTATCATCTCATCATTATATCATCATCATCATCTCATCATTATATCATCATCATCTCATCATGATATCATCATGATATCATCATCATCATCTCATCATGATATCATCATCATCATCATCATCATCATCATCTCATCATGATATCATCATCATCATCATATCATCATTATATCATCATCTCATCATGATATCATCATCATGATATCATCATCATCATCATCATCATCTCATCATGATATCATCATCATCATCATCATCTCATCATGCTATCATCATCATCATCATCTCATAATGTTATCATCATCATCATCATCATCTCATCATGATATCATCATCATCATCTCATCACGATATCATCATCATCAGCTCATCATGGTATCATCATCATCTCATCATGATATCATCATCATCTCATCATTATATCATCATCATCATCATCATCATCATCATCATCTCATCCTGATATCATCATCATCTCATCATGATATCATCATGATATCATCATTATCATCTCATCATTATATCATCATCATCATCATCATCATCATCATCTCATCATTATATCATCATCATCTCATCATGATATCATCATGATATCATCATCATCATCTCATCATGAAATCATCATCATCATCATCTCATCATGATATCATCATCATCATCATATCATCATGATATCATCTCATCATGAAATCATCATGATATCATCATCATCATCTCATCATGATATCATCATCATATCATCATCATATCATCATCATGATATCATCATCATGACATCATCATCAGCATCATCACCTCATCATGATATCATCATCATGATATCATCATCATCATCATCATCTCATCCTGATATCATCATCATCATCATCTCATCATGATATCATCATCATCTCATCATGATATCATCATCATCATCTCATCATGATATGATCATCATCATCATCATGATATCATCATCATGATATCATCATCATCATCATCTCATCATGATATCATCATCATCATCATCATCATCATCATCATCATCATCATCATCATCTCATCATGATATCATCATCATCATCTCATCATGATATCATCATCATGATATCATCATCATGATATCATCATCATCATCTCATCATGATATCATCATAATCATCTCATCATGATATCATCATCATGATATCATCATCATTATCTTCATCATCTCAACATGATATCATCATCATGATATCATAATCATGATATCATCATCATCATCTCATCATGATATCATCATCATCATCATCATCATCATCTCATCATGATATCATCATCATCATCTCATCATGATATCATCATCATGATATCATCATCATGATATCATCATCATCATCTCATCATGATATCATCATCATCATCTCATCATGATATCATCATCATGATATCATCATCATTATCTTCATAATCTCAACATGATATCATCATCATGATATCATAATCATGATATCATCATCATCTCATCATGATATCATCATCATCTCATCATGATATCATCATCATCATCATCATCATCATATCATCATGATATCATCATCATCTTATCACGATATCATCATCATCATCATCATCATCTCATCATGATATCATCATCATCATCTCATCATGATATCATCATCATCATCTCATCATGATATCATCATCATGATATCATCATCATCATCTCATCATGATATCATCATCATCTTATCATGATATCATCATCATCATCATCATCTCATCATTATATCATCATCATTATATCATCATCATCATCATCTCATCATGATATCATCATCATGATATCATCATCATCATCATCTCATCACGATATCATCATCATCAGCTCATCATGGTATCATCATCATCTCATCATGACATCATCATCATCTTATCATTATATCATCATCATCATCATCATCTCATCATGATTTCATCATCATGATATCATCATCATCATCTCATCATGATATCATCATCATCATCTCATCATTATATCATCATCATCATCATCATCATCTCATCATGATATCATCATCATCTCATCATGATATCATCATCATCTCATCATGATATCATCATCATCTCATCATGATATCATCAGCATCATCATCATCATCATCATCATCATCATCATCATCATCTCATCATGATATCATCATCATCTCATCATGATATCATCATCATCATCATCATCATCATCATCATCTCATCATGATATCATCATCATGATATCATCATCATCATCATCATCTCATCATGATATCATCATCATCATCATCATCATCATCATCTCATCATGATATCATCATCATCTCATCATGATATCATCATCATCATCTCATCATGATATCATCATCATCTCATCATGATATCATCATCATCATCATCTCATCATAATATCATCATCATCTCATCATGATATCATCATCATCATCATCATCTCATAATGATATCATCATCATCATCTCATCATGATATCATCATCATCATCTCATCATGTTATCATCATCATCATCTCATCATGATATCATCATCATCATCATCATCATCTCATCATGATATCATCATCATGATATCATCATCATCATCATCTCATCATGATATCATCATCATCATCTCATCATGATATCATCATCATCATCTCATCATGTTATCATCATCATCATCATCATCTCATCATGATATCATCATCATGATATCATCATCATCATCATCATCTCATCATGATATCATCATCATCATCTCATCATGTTATCATCATCATCATCATCTCATCATGATATCATCATCATCATCATCATCTCATCATGATATCATCATCATGATATCATCATCATGATATCATCATCATCATCTCATCATGATATCATCATCATCATCATCATCATCATCATCTCATCATGATATCATCATCATGATATCATCATCATCATCTCATCATATCATCATCATGATATCATCATCATCATCTCATGATATCATCATCATGATATCATCATCATCATCTCATCATGTTATCATCATCATCATCTCATCATGATATCATCATCATCATCATCATCATCTCATCATGATATCATCATCATCATCATCTCATCATATCATCATCATGATATCATCATCATCATCATCTCATGATATCATCATCATGATATCATCATCATCATCTCATCATCATGATATCATCATGATATCATCATCATCATCATCATCATCATCATCATCATCATCATCTCATCATGATATCATCATCATGATATCATCATCATCTCATCATGATATCTTCATCATCTCATCATGATATCATCATCATAATATCATCATCATCTCATCATGATATCATCATCATGATATCATCATCATGATATCATCATCATCTTATCATGATATCATCATCATCATCATCATCTCATCATGATACCATCATCATCAGCTCATCATGATATCATCATCTCATCATGATATCATCATCATCATCATCATCATCTCATCATGATATCATCATCATCATCATCTCATCATGATATCATCATCACCATCATCTCATCATGATATCATCATCATCTCATCATGATATCATCATCATGATATCATCATCATCATCATCTCATCATGATATCATCATCATCATCATCTCATCATGATATCATCATCATTATCATCATCATCTCATCATTATATCATCATCATTATATCATCATCATCATCATCATCTCATCATGATATCATCATCATGATATCATCATCATCATCATCTCATCACGATATCATCATCATCAGCTCATCATGGTATCATCATCATCTCATCATGACATCATCATCATCTCATCATTATATCATCATCATCATCATCTCATCATGATATCATCATCATGATATCATCATCATCATCATCTCATCATGATATCATCATCATCATCATCTCATCATTATATCATCATCATCATCATCATCATCATCTCATCATGATATCATCATCATCTCATCATGATATCATCATCATGATATCATCATCATCTCATCATGATATCATCATCATCTCATCATGATATCATCAGCATCATCATCATCATCATCATCATCATCATCTCATCATGATATCATCATCATCTCATCATGATATCATCAGCATCATCATCATCATCATCTCATCATGATATCATCATCATCATCATCATCATCATCATCATCATCATCTCATCATGATATCATCATCATCATCATCATCTCATCATTATATCATCATCATCATCATCATCATCATCATCTCATCATGATATCATCATCATCTCATCATGATATCATCATCATGATATCATCATCATCTCATCATGATATCATCATCATCTCATCATGATATCATCATCATCATCATCTCATCACGATATCATCATCATCAGCTCATCATGGTATCATCATCATCTCATCATGACATCATCATCATCTCATCATTATATCATCATCATCATCATCTCATCATGATTTCATCATCATGATATCATCATCATCATCTCATCATGATATCATCATCATCATCTCATCATTATATCATCATCATCATCATCATCATCATCATCTCATCATGATATCATCATCATCTCATCATGATATCATCATCATCTCATCATGATATCATCATCATCTCATCATGATATCATCAGCATCATCATCATCATCATCATCATCATCATCATCATCATCATCATCATCATCTCATCATGATATCATCATCCTCATCTCATCATGATATCATCATCATCATCATCTCATCATTATATCATCATCATCATCATCATCATCATCTCATCATGATATCATCATCATCTCATCATGATATCATCATCATGATATCATCATCATATCATCATGATATCATCATCATCTCATCATGATATCATCATCATCATCATCTCATCACGATATCATCATCATCAGCTCATCATGGTATCATCATCATCTCATCATGACATCATCATCATCTCATCATTATATCATCATCATCATCATCATCTCATCATGATTTCATCATCATGATATCATCATCATCATCTCATCATGATATCATCATCATCATCTCATCATTATATCATCATCATCATCATCATCATCATCTCATCATGATATCATCATCATCTCATCATGATATCATCATCATCATCATCATCATCATCATCATCATCATCTCATCATGATATCATCATCATCATCATCATCATCATCTCATCATGATATCATCATCATCTCATCATGATATCATCATCATCATCTCATCATGATATCATCATCATCTCATCATGATATCATCATCATAATATCATCATCATCTCATCATGATATCATCATCATCATCATCATCATCATCATCTCATCATGATATCATCATCATCATCTCATCATGATATCATCATCATCATCTCATCATGTTATCATCATCATCATCTCATCATGATATCATCATCATCATCATCATCATCTCATCATGATATCATCATCATCATCATCTCATCATGATATCATCATCATCATCTCATCAGGATATCATCATCATCATCTCATCATGTTATCATCATCATCATCTCATCATGCTATCATCATCATCATCATCATCATCATCATCTCATCATGATATCACCATCATGTTATCATCATCATCATCTCATCATGATATCATCATCATCATCATCATCTCATCATGATATCATCATCATGATATCATCATCATCATCTCATCATATCATCATCATGATATCATCATCATCATCTCATGATATCATCATCATGATATCATCATCATCATCTCATCATGTTATCATCATCATCATCTCATCATGATATCATCATCATCATCATCATCATCATCTCATCATGATATCATCATCATGATATCATCATCATCATCTCATCATATCATCATCATGATATCATCATCATCATCATCATCTCATGATATCATCATCATGATATCATCATCATCATCTCATCATCATGATATCATCATGATATCATCATCATCATCATCTCATCATGATATCATCATCATCATCTCATCATGATATCATCATCATCATCTCATCATGTTATCATCATCATCATCTCATCATGATATCATCATCATCATCATCTCATCATGATATCATCATCATGATATCATCATCATCATCTCATCATCATGATATCATCATGATATCATCATCATCATCATCATCATCATCATCATCATCATCATCATCTCATCATGATATCATCATCATGATATCATCATCATCTCATCATGATATCTTCATCATCACATCATGATATCATCATCATAATATCATCATCATCTCATCATGATATCATCATCATGATATCATCATCATCTTATCATGATATCATCATCATCATCTCATCATGATATCATCATCATCATCTCATCATTATATCATCATCATCATCATCATCATCATCATCTCATCATGATATCATCATCATCTCATCATGATATCATCATCATCTCATCATTATATCATCATCATCTCATCATGATATCATCAGCATCATCATCATCATCATCATCATCATCATCATCATCATCATCATCATCATGATATCATCATCCTCATCTCATCATGATATCATCATCATCATCATCTCATCATTATATCATCATCATCATCATCATCATCATCATCTCATCATGATATCATCATCATCTCATCATGATATCATCATCATGATATCATCATCATCTCATCATGATATCATCATCATCTCATCATGATATCATCATCATCATCATCTCATCACGATATCATCATCATCAGATCATCATGGTATCATCATCATCTCATCATGACATCATCATCATCTCATCATTATATCATCATCATCATCTCATCATGATTTCATCATCATGATATCATCATCATCATCTCATCATGATATCATCATCATCATCTCATCATTATATCATCATCATCATCATCATCATCATCATCATCTCATCATGATATCATCATCATCTCATCATGATATCATCATCATCATCATCATCATCATCATCTCATCATGATATCATCATCATCATCATCATCATCATCTCATCATGATATCATCATCATCTCATCATGATATCATCATCATCATCTCATCATGATATCATCATCATCTCATCATGATATCATCATCATAATATCATCATCATCTCATCATGATATCATCATCATCATCATCATCATCATCTCATCATGATATCATCATCATCATCTCATCATGATATCATCATCATCATCTCATCATGTTATCATCATCATCATCTCATCATGATATCATCATCATCATCATCATCATCTCATCATGATATCATCATCATCATCATCTCATCATGATATCATCATCATCATCTCATCAGGATATCATCATCATCATCTCATCATGTTATCATCATCATCATCTCATCATGCTATCATCATCATCATCATCATCATCATCATCATCTCATCATGATATCATCATCATGATATCATCATCATCATCTCATCATGATATCATCATCATCATCATCATCTCATCATGATATCATCATCATGATATCATCATCATCATCTCATCATATCATCATCATGATATCATCATCATCATCTCATGATATCATCATCATGATATCATCATCATCATCTCATCATGTTATCATCATCATCATCTCATCATGATATCATCATCATCATCATCATCATCATCATCTCATCATGATATCATCATCATGATATCATCATCATCATCTCATCATATCATCATCATGATATCATCATCATCATCATCATCTCATGATATCATCATCATGATATCATCATCATCATCTCATCATCATGATATCATCATGATATCATCATCATCATCATCTCATCATGATATCATCATCATCATCTCATCATGATATCATCATCATCATCTCATCATGTTATCATCATCATCATCTCATCATGATATCATCATCATCATCATCATCATCTCATCATGATATCATCATCATGATATCATCATCATGATATCATCATCATCATCTCATCATCATGATATCATCATGATATCATCATCATCATCATCATCATCATCATCATCATCATCATCATCATCTCATCATGATATCATCATCATGATATCATCATCATCTCATCATGATATCTTCATCATCACATCATGATATCATCATCATAATATCATCATCATCTCATCATGATATCATCATCATGATATCATCATCATCTTATCATGATATCATCATCATCATCATCATCTCATCATGATACCATCATCATCAGCTCATCATGATATCATCATCTCATCATGATATCATCATCATCATCATCATCATCTCATCATGATATCATCATCATCATCTCATCATGATATCATCATCATAATATCATCATGTTATCATCATCATCATCTCATCATGAGATCATCATCATCATCATCATCATCTTTATCATCATCTAATCATAATATCATCATCATCTCATCATGATATCATCATCATCATCTCATCATGATATCATCATCATCATCTCATCATGATATCATCATCATCATCATCTCATCATGTTATCATCATCATCATCATCATCATCATCATCTCATCATGATATCATCATCATCATCATCATCATCATCATCATCATCATCTCATCATGATATCATCATCATGATATCATCATCATCATCATCATCATCATCTCATCATGATATCATCATCATGATATCATCATCATCATCATCTCATCACGATATCATCATCATCATCTCATCATATCATCAACATCATCTCATCATGATATCATCATCATGATATCATCATCATCATCTCATGATATCATCATCATGATATCATCATCATCATCTCATCATGTTATCATCATCATCATCTCATCATGATATCATCATCATCATCATCATCATCATCATCATCTCATCATGATATCATCATCATGATATCATCATCATCATCTCATCATATCATCATCATGATATCATCATCATCATCTCATCATCATGATATCATCATGATATCATCATCATCATCATCTCATCATGATATCATCATCATGATATCATCATCATCATCTCATCATATCATCATCATGATATCATCATCATCATCTCATCATCATGATATCATCATGATATCATCATCATCATCATCTCATCATGATATCATCATCATCATCTCATCATGATATCATCATCATCATCTCATCATGTTATCATCATCATCATCTCATCATGATATCATCATCATCATCATCATCATCTCATCATGATATCATCATCATGATATCATCATCATCATCTCATCATCATGATATCATCATGATATCATCTTCATCATCATCATCATCATCATCTCATCATGATATCATCATCATGATATCATCATCATCTCATCATGATATCTTCATCATCACATCATGATATCATCATCATAATATCATCATCATCTCATCATGATATCATCATCATGATATCATCATCATGATATCATCATCATCTTATCATGATATCATCATCATCATCATCATCATCTCATCATGATACCATCATCATCAGCTCATCATGATATCATCATCTCATCATGATATCATCATCATCATCATCATCATCTCATCATGATATCATCATCATCATCTCATCATGATATCATCATCATAATATCATCATGTTATCATCATCATCATCTCATCATGAGATCATCATCATCATCATCATCATCATTATCATCATCTAATCATAATATCATCATCATCTCATCATGATATCATCATCATCATCTCATCATGATATCATCATCATCATCTCATCATGATATCATCATCATCATCATCTCATCATGTTATCATCATCATCATCATCATCATCATCTCATCATGATATCATCATCATCATCATCATCATCATCATCATCATCATCTCATCATGATATCATCATCATGATATCATCATCATCATCATCATCATCTCATCATGATATCATCATCATGATATCATCATCATCATCATCTCATCACGATATCATCATCATCAGCTCATCATGGTATCATCATCATCTCATCATATCATCAACATCATCTCATCATGATATCATCATCATGATATCATCATCATCATCATCATCTCATCATGATATCATCATCATCATCTCATCATTATATCATCATTATCATCATCATCTCATCATGATATCATCAAGATATCATCATTATCATCTCATCATGATATCATTATCATCATCATCTCATCATGATATCATCATCATCATCATCATCATCATCATCTCATCATGATATCATCATCATCATCATCTCATCATGATATCATCATCATCATCATCTCATCATGATATCATCATCATCATCATCTCATCATGATATCATCATCATCATCATCTCATCATGATATCATCATCATTATCATCATCATCACATCATTATATCATCATCATCATCATCATCTCATCATGATATCATCATCATCTCATCATGATATCATCATCATCATCATCATCATCATCATCATCTCATCATGATATCATCATCATGATATCATCATCATCATCTCATCATATCATCATCATGATATCATCATCATCATCATCTCATGATATCATCATCATGATATCATCATCATCATCTCATCATCATGATATCATCATGATATCATCATCATCATCATCTCATCATGATATCATCATCATCATCTCATCATGATATCATCATCATCATCTCATCATGTTATCATCATCATCATCTCATCATGATATCATCATCATCATCATCATCATATCATCATGATATCATCATCATGATATCATCATCATCATCTCATCATCATGATATCATCATGATATCATCATCATCATCATTATCATCATCATCTCATCATGATATCATCATCATGATATCATCATCATCTCATCATGATATCTTCATCATCACATCATGATATCATCATCATAATATCATCATCATCTCATCATGATATCAAAATCATGATATCATCATCATCTTATCATGATATAATCATCATCATCATCATCATCTCATCATCATCATCATCATCATCTCATCATGATACCATCATCATCAGCTCATCATGATATCATCATCTCATCATGATATCATCATCATCATCATCATCATCTCATCATGATATCATCATCATCATCTCATCATGATATCATCATCATCATCATCTCATCATGTTATCATCATCATCATCTCATCATGATATCATCATCATCATCATCATCATCATCATTATCATCATCTAATCATAATATCATCATCATCTCATCATGATATCATCATCATCATCTCATCATGATATCATCATCATCATCATCTCATCATGTTATCATCATCATCATCATCATCATCATCATCATCTCATCATGATATCATCATCATCATCATCATCATCATCATCATCATCTCATCATGATATCATCATCATGATATCATCATCATCATCATCATCATCATCATCATCATCATCTCATCATGATATCATCATCATGATATCATCATCATCATCATCATCATCATCTCATCATGATATCATCATCATCATCATCATCATCATCTCATCATGATATCATCATCATCATCATCATCATCTCATCATGATATCATCATCATCATCATCTCATCATGATATCATCATCATTATCATCATCATCACATCATTATATCATCATCATCATCATCATCATCTCATCATGATATCATCATCATCTCATCATGATATCATCATCATCTCATCACGATATCATCATCATCAGCTCATCATGGTATCATCATCATCTCATCATGATATCATCATCATCTCATCATTATATCATCATCATCATCTCATCATGATATCATCATCATCATCATCTCATCATGTTATCATCATCATCATCATCTCATCATGATATCATCATCATCATCATCATCATCATCATCATCATCATCTCATCATGATATCATGATATCATCATCATGATATCATCATCATCATCATCATCATCATCTCATCATGATATCATCATCATCATCATCATCATCATCATCATCTCATCATGATATCATCATCATCTCATCATTATATCATCATCATCATCATCATCATCTCATCATGATATCATCATCATCATCGTCATCTCATCATGATATCATCATCATCATCATCATCATCATCATCATCAACATGATCATCATCATCATCTCATCATTATATCATCATCATCTCATCATGATATCATCATCATGATATCATCATCATCATCATCATCTCATCATGATATCATCATCATCATCATCATCATTATCATCATCTAATCATAATATCATCATCATCTCATCATGATATCATCATCATCATCTCATCATGATATCATCATCATCATCTCATCATGATATCATCATCATCATCTCATCATGTTATCATCATCATCATCATCATCTCATCATGATATCATCATCATCATCATCATCATCATCATCATCATCATCTCATCATGATATCATCATCATGATATCATCATCATCATCATCATCATCTCATCATGATATCATCATCATGATATCATCATCATCATCATCTCATCACGATATCATCATCATCAGCTCATCATGGTATCATCATCATCTCATCATATCATCAACATCATCTCATCATGATATCATCATCATGATATCATCATCATCATCATCATCTCATCATGATATCATCATCATCATCTCATCATTATATCATCATTATCATCATCATCTCATCAGGATATCATCAAGATATCATCATTATCATCTCATCATGATATCATTATCATCATCATCATCATCATCATCATCATCATCTCATCATGATATCATCATCATCATCATCATCATCATCATCTCATCATGATATCATCATCATCATCATCTCATCATGATATCATCATCATCATCATCTCATCATGATATCATCATCATTATCATCATCATCACATCATTATATCATCATCATCATCATCATCATCATCTCATCATGATATCATCATCATCTCATCATGATATCATCATCATCTCATCATGATATCATCATCATTATCATCATCATCACATCATTATATCATCATCATCATCATCATCATCTCATCATGATATCATCATCATCTCATCACGATATCATCATCATCAGCTTATCATGGTATCATCATCATCTCATCATGATATCATCATCATCTCATCATTATATCATCATCATCATCATCTCATCATGATATCATCATCATCTCATCATGATATCATCATCATCATCCTCATCATCATCTCATCATGATATCATCATCATCATCATCATCTCATCATGATATCATCATCATCATCATCTCATCATGTTATCATCATCATCATCATCTCACCATGATATCATCATCACCATCTCATCATGATATCATCATCATGATATCACCATCATCATCATCTCATCATGATATCATCATCATCATCTCATCATGATATCATCATCATTATATCATAATCATGACATCATCATCATCATCATCATCATCATCATCATCATCATCATCATCATCTCATCATGATATCATCATCATCTCATCATGATATCATCATCATCATCATCTCATCATGATATCATCATCATCTCATCATGATATCATCATCATGATATCATCATCATCTCATCACTATATCATCATCATCAGCTCATCATGATATCATCATCATCTCATCATATCATCAACATCATCTCATCATGATATCATCATCATGATATCATCATCATCATCATCATCTCATCATGATATCATCATCTCATCATTATATCATCATCATCATCATCATCTCATCATGATATCATCATCATCTCATCATGATATCATCATCATCATCATCATCATCATCTCATCATGATATCATCATCATCTTATCCCGATATCATCATCATCATCATCATCATCATCTCATCATGATATCACCATCATCATCCTCTCATCATTATATCATCATCATCATCTCATCATGATATCATCATCATGATATCATCATCATCATCTCATCATGATATCATCATCATCATCTCATCATGATATCATCATCATCATCATCTCATCATGATATCATCATCATGATATCATCATTATCATCTCATCATTATATCATCATCATCATCATCATCTCATCATTATATCATCATCATCTCATCATGATATCATCATGATATCATCATCATCATCATCTCATCATGATATCATCATCATCATCATCATCATCATCATCATCATCTCATCATGATATCATCATCATCATATCATCATTATATCATCATCATCATCTCATCATGATATCATCATCATGATATCATCATCATCATCATCATCATCTCATCATGATATCATCATCATCATCATCTCATCATGCTATCATCATCATCATCATCTCATAATGTTATCATCATCATCATCATCATCATCATCATCTCATCATGATATCATCATCATCTCATCATGATATCATCATCATCATCATCTCATCATGATATCATCATCATGATATCATCATCATCATCTCATCACGATATCATCATCATCAGCTCATCATGGTATCATCATCATCTCATCATGATATCATCATCATCTCATCATTATATCATCATCATCATCATCATCATCATCATCATCTCATCCTGATATCATCATCATCTCATCATGATATCATCATCTCATCATGATATCATCATGATATCATCATTATCATCTCATCATTATATCATCATCATCATCATCATCATCATCATCTCATCATTATATCATCATCATCTCATCATGATATCATCATGATATCATCATCATCATCTCATCATGAAATCATCATCATCATCATCTCATCATGATATCATCATCATCATCATCATCATCATATCATCATGATATCATCATCATCTCATCATGATATCATCATCATCATCTCATCATGATATCATCATCATATCATCATCATATCATCATCATCATCTCATCATGATATCATCATCATGACATCATCATCAGCATCATCACCTCATCATGATATCATCATCATGATATCATCATCATCATCTCATCCTGATATCATCATCATCATCATCTCATCATTATATCATCATCATCTCATCATGATATCATCATCATCATCTCATCATGATATCATCATCATGATATCATCATCATGATATCATCATCATCATCTCATCATGATATCATCATCATCATCTCATCATGATATCATCATCATCATCATCATCTCATCATGTTATCATCATCATCATCATCATCATCATCTCACCACGATATCACCATCATCATCCTCTCATCATTATATCATCATCATCATCTCATCATGATATCATCATCATGATATCATCATCATCATCTCATCATGATATCATCATCATCATCTCATCATGATATCATCATCATCATCATCATCATCTCATCATGATATCATCATCATGATATCATCATTATCATCTCATCATTATATCATCATCATCATCATCATCTCATCATTATATCATCATCATCTCATCATGATATCATCATGATATCATCATCATCATCATCTCATCATGATATCATCATCATCATCATCATCATCATCATCATCATCTCATCATGATATCATCATCATCATCATCATATCATCATTATATCATCATCATCATCTCATCATGATATCATCATCATGATATCATCATCATCATCATCATCATCATCATCTCATCATGATATCATCATCATCATCATCTCATCATGCTATCATCATCATCATCATCTCATAATGTTATCATCATCATCATCATCATCATCATCTCATCATGATATCATCATCATCTCATCATGATATCATCATCATCATCATCTCATCATGATATCATCATCATGATATCATCATCATCATCTCATCACGATATCATCATCATCAGCTCATCATGGTATCATCATCATCTCATCATGATATCATCATCATCTCATCATTATATCATCATCATCATCATCATCATCATCATCTCATCCTGATATCATCATCATCTCATCATGATATCATCATCTCATCATGATATCATCATGATATCATCATTATCATCTCATCATTATATCATCATCATCATCATCATCATCATCATCATCATCTCATCATTATATCATCATCATCTCATCATGATATCATCATGATATCATCATCATCATCTCATCATGAAATCATCATCATCATCATCTCATCATGATATCATCATCATCATCATCATCATCATATCATCATGATATCATCATCATCTCATCATGATATCATCATCATCATCTCATCATGATATCATCATCATATCATCATCATATCATCATCATCATCTCATCATGATATCATCATCATGACATCATCATCAGCATCATCACCTCATCATGATATCATCATCATGATATCATCATCATCATCTCATCCTGATATCATCATCATCTCATCATTATATCATCATCATCTCATCATGATATCATCATCATCATCTCATCATGATATCATCATCATGATATCATCATCATGATATCATCATCATCATCTCATCATGATATCATCATCATCATCTCATCATGATATCATCATCATCATCATCTCATCATGTTATCATCATCATCATCATCATCATCATCTCATCATGATATCATCATCATCATCATCATCATCATCATCATCATCATCATCATCATCATCATCATCATCTCATCATGATATCATCATCATGATATCATCATCATCATCATCATCATCATCATCTCATCATGATATCATCATCATGATATCATCATCATCATCATCTCATCACGATATCATCATCATCAGCTCATCATGGTATCATCATCATCTCATCAACATCATCTCATCATGATATCATCATCATGATATCATCATCATCATCATCATCATCTCATCATGATATCATCATCATCATCTCATCATTATATCATCATTATCATCATCATCTCATCATGATATCATCAAGATATCATCATTATCATCTCATCATGATATCATCATCATCATCATCATCATCATCATCATCATCATCATCTCATCATGATATCATCATCATCATCATCTCATCATGATATCATCATCATCATCATCTCATCATGATATCATCATCATTATCATCATCATCACATCATTATATCATCATCATCATCATCATCATCATCTCATCATGATATCATCATCATCTCATCATGATATCATCATCATCTCATCACGATATCATCATCATCAGCTCATCATGGTATCATCATCATCTCATCATGATATCATCATCATCTCATCATTATATCATCATCATCATCATCATCTCATCATGATATCATCATCATCTCATCATGATATCATCATCATCATCCTCATCATCATCTCATCATGATATCATCATCATCATCTCATCATGATATCATCATCATCATCATCATCTCATCATGTTATCATCATCATCATCTCACCATGATATCATCATCATCATCTCATCATGATATCATCATCATGATATCATCATCATCATCATCATCATCTCATCATGATATCATCATCATCATCTCATCATGATATCATCATCATTATATCATAATCATGACATCATCATCATCATCATCATCTCATCATGATATCATCATCATCTCATCATGATATCATCATCATCATCATCATCTCATCATGATATCATCATCATCTCATCATGATATCATCATCATGATATCATCATCATCTCATCACGATATCATCATCATCAGCTCATCATGATATCATCATCATCTCATCATATCATCAACATCATCTCATCATGATATCATCATCATGATATCATCATCATCATCATCATCTCATCATGATATCATCATCATCTCATCATTATATCATCATCATCATCATCATCTCATCATGATATCATCATGATATCATCATCATCTCATCATGATATCATCATCATCATCGTCATCTCATCATGATATCATCATCATCATCATCAACATCATCATCATCATCTCATCATTATATCATCATCATCTTCTCTGGGAGTCTCTTTACTTTGAAGGCCATTTAACTGGAAGGAGCAGGCGAATAGTGAGCCAGGCGAATACAAGGGAGCAGCTTCTAAAGTGAAAAAGCTTCTTAAGTGTGGGAGTTAGAAGGAAAGTATATTTTGATTTTTACTGCAAGGGGAGCACTGTTTATTTTGTGTGCATTTTTGATAAAGATTGGTTGAAAAAAAAAAAAAAAAAACTGTTTGGAGGGAAAAGGTTTGCAAGGCTGTTTGCAATCAGTTAATTAACCTTCTCTGGGAGTCTCTTTACTTTGAAGGCCATTTAACTGGAAGGAGCAGGCGAATAGTGAGCCAGGCGAATACAAGGGAGCAGCTTCTAAAGTGAAAAAGCTTCTTAAGTGTGGGAGTTAGAAGCAAAGAAGGAAAGTATATTTTGATTTTTACTGCAAGGGGAGCACTGTTTATTTTGTGTGCATTTTTGATAAAGATTGGTTGAAAAAAAAAAACAAAAAACTGTTTGGAGGGAAAAGGTTTGCAAGGCTGTTTGCAATCAGTTAATTAACCTTCTCTGGGAGTCTCTTTACTTTGAAGGCCATTTAACTGGAAGGAGCAGGCGAATAGTGAGCCAGGCGAATACAAGGGAGCAGCTTCTAAAGTGAAAAAGCTTCTTAAGTGTGGGAGTTAGAAGCAAAGAAGGAGTTAAAAGGAAAGAAGGAGGGTAAAGTATACATCTTTTATATTTTTATTTTATTCTATTTTTAATTTTGTGGTTTACACTAGAGAGCATGTTGGACAATGCCACTAAGTGCATGTCTTGCAGCATGTATGCGGTCTTGGAGCAAGTTCCCCAGGGTCCATACCACTGCTGCAGATGTGAGCAGGTTGCTGCTTTGGAAAATATAATATTAGATCTAAAGAGGCAACTGGCAACACTTAGGGACATAAGCAACATGGAGCGGAGTTTACTGCTCACAGAGCAGGCATTGGCTGGGGCCAGTGTAGAGGAGGGTGATGATGGAGGGGAAGAGGTTTCTAGGGCAGAGAGCTGGGTTAGTTGTGTAAGGGGCAGTAGGGGTCGGAGAGCTAGGGAGGCTTGTTCTGAGCTGGTTCACCCCAACATGTTTGCCAGCTTGTGTGAGGATGCTGGGGGGATTAGCTCAGAAGAGGCATTTCTGGGGCAGGCGGACTCTCCTAGCAGCCAGGTGAGTAGCCTCTCCAGCGCAGTTGGGAGCCAGGACACTAGGAAGGCTAGACAGGTTGTGGTGGTAGGGGATTCTATTATTAGGAAGGTAGATAGGGTAATCTGTCGCCAGGACCCCGAATGCCGAACTGTGTGTTGTCTCCCGGGTGCTCGGGTTCGGCATGTTGCGGAACGGGTAGGCAGATTATTGGGAGGGGCTGGGCATGATCCAGCGGTCATAGTACACATTGGTACTAATGACAAAGTAAATGGTAGGTGGGGGGTCCTTAAAAATGATTTTAGGGAACTAGGAAAGAAGCTAAAGGAAAGGACCTCCAAGGTAATATTCTCGGAAATATTACCAGTACCACGCGCTACGTCAGGGAGACAGCGGGAGCTTAGGGAGATTAATGCGTGGTTGCGAAGGTGGTGCAAGCAAGAGGGATTTGGGTTCTTGGAGCACTGGGCAGACTTTGCAGTCGGCTACAGACTCTTTGGACGGGATGGGCTGCACCTCAATGATGAGGGGGCTGCAGTATTAGGGGCGAGGATGGCTAGAGGATTAGATGAGCTTTTAAACTAAGCTCTGGGGGGGAGGGTCAAGATCAAAAAGAAGCAATGGTAGCTAGGGTAGATTGGAAGGTGGGTCTAGCTATGGGAGAGGAGGAAAGCAGTGGTGGGGTTAACATAGACCAAAGGGAGGTCCATATAATTAAACCTGCACACATTAAGTGTTTGTCAACTAAACAGAAAATGGGTAGTAATCTCAAATGTCTTTTAGCAAATGCAAGAAGCTTGACAAACAAAATGGGTGAGCTGGAGATACTGGTAAGTGCTGAACAGTATGATTTAATCGGAATCACAGAAACGTGGTGGGATGAGACCCACGACTGGTCAGTTAATTTACAAGGTTACTCACTTTTTAGAAAGGACAGAGTAAATAGAAAAGGGGGAGGGATTTGTCTGTATGTAAATCCTAAATTAAATCCCAGTATTAAAGAAGGTGTACATGATGTAACTGGAACTGATGTGGAGACACTGTGGGTGGAGATTAGCTTAGACGCTAAAAAGAATCGCACATTACTTGTAGGTGTATGCTACAAGCCACCAAATATTAGCATTGATGGAGAAGATCAGCTTTTATTACAAATTGAAAAGGCTGCAAATATGAATGAAGTTCTAATCATGGGAGATTTTAATTACCCAGATATAGATTGGAAGTGTGGCACAACTAGTTCAGCTAGGGGCAGCAAGTTTCTGGACCTGCTTAATAACAAATTTATGGCACAATTAGTAGACACCCCAACTAGAATGGATGCCTGTCTGGATTTGATAATAACAAACAATGAGGAGCTTATCTCAAACATCCAAATAAGAGAACACTTGGGGAACAGTGACCATAATATGGTCTCATTTGAGATTAATGCAAAAAAGCAAATTGGTAAATACGCCACCAAAACACTTAATTTTAGAAGGGCTAACTTTGATGGACTAAGGGCATCGACTGAACATTTAGACTGGGAACGATTGTTTTCTGGACTAAACACAGAAGACAAGTGGAATGCCTTTAAGCACACATTACAAAAGTACACATCCCAATATATACCTTTGGGAAACAAATACAAAAGACAAAAATCGAAACCAATGTGGCTTACAGGTAACGTGAAACAGGAAGTACAAAACAAGAAAATGGCATTCAAACATTATAAAAACACGGGATCAGCATTATCATTTATAGAGTACAAAGAGGCCAACAAAGCCTGCAAAAAGGCAATTAAAATGGCTAAATTGGAAAATGAGAAAAGGGTTGCCAAGGAGAGTAAAACTAACCCCAAAATGTTTTATAAATATATAAATGGAAAAAAGCTAAAGAGGGAAAATGTTGGGCCCTTGTTATCCCAAATGGGAAATTTGGTAAGTGAGGACAGAGAGAAAGCAGACATTTTAAATACTTTTTTTTCTTCTGTTTATACTAAGGAAGAGCAGATGGACGAGCCCCTGCTACAGGAAGTTATGGGACATTCGCTGCAAACATGGGATTGGCTGACACAGGAAAAAGTGCTTAAGCAATTAAACTCTGTTAAGATAGACAAGGCCCCAGGACCAGATGGTATACACCCAAGGGTACTTAGAGAGTTAAGCATAATTCTGGCCAGACCACTATTCATGATCTTTAGGGATTCATTCAGTTCAGGTACAGTGCCAACAGACTGGCGAAAGGCGGATGTCATTCCAATATTTAAAAAGGGATCAAAATCTCTGCCAGGTAATTATAGGCCAGTGAGCTTGACATCTGTAGTGGGGAAACTATTTGAAGGATTGCTAAAGGTATACACTCAAGAATACATCTTGAACCAGAATATAATTAGTAAAAGTCAACATGGTTTTGTGAAAGACAGGTCTTGTCAAACAAACTTAATAACATTCTATGAAGAAGTCAGTAAAAATATAGATCTAGGTGTGGCAGTTGATGTGATCTATTTGGATTTTGCGAAAGCATTTGATACAGTTCCACACAAAAGGTTACTCTACAAATTGAGAGAAATAGGTTTGGGGGCAAATGTGTGTATGTGGATTGAAAATTGGCTAAAAGATAGAACACAAAGGGTTGTTGTAAATGGAAAATCCTCAAATTGGACAAGGGTATTAAGCGGAGTACCTCAGGGGTCTGTTTTGGGCCCTCTTCTTTTTAATTTGTTTATTAATGATCTGCCACATTGTGCTGAGAGCCATGTCACTGTGTTTGCGGACGACACTAAATTAGGTAAGGCAATAAAGACTAATCTTGATGTTTTTTCTTTACAGGAAGATTTGGACAGAGTGGGGGACTGGGCAGTAAAGTGGCAAATGAGGTTCAATATAGACAAATGTAAAGTTATGCATTATGGGAAAAATAATAACAAAGCAACATATACGTTAAATGGTTTTTCCCTGGGAAAAACTACTAATGAAAAGGATTTAGGAATAATTATAGACAACAAACTTGGCAACAGTGCCCAATGCCAGTCATCAGCTGCAAGGGCCAATAAGATATTGGCATGTATAAAACGAGGTATAGATTCACGGGAGGAGGATATCATCTTGCCTCTTTACAAATCAATGGTAAGACCTCACCTTGAATATGCAGTACAATTCTGGGCACCAGTCCTTAAAAAGGATATTAAGGAACTAGAAAAAGTGCAAAGGAGAGCTACAAAATTAATAAGGGGTTTGGAGGATCTTAGTTATGAAGAGAGAGTTCGAAAATTGAATTTATATACGTTAGAAAAAAGGCGTCTCAGAGGGGATATGATAACATTATATAAATATTTGCAGGGCCAATATAAAGAGCTCTCCAGGGACCTGTTCATTAACAGAAAGGTACAAAGAACAAGAGGTCACCCCCTCAGACTGGAAGAGCAAAGATTTCATAGACAGCAAAGGAAGGGATTCTTTACGGTTAGGACAATAAAGTTATGGAACTCCCTGCCAAGAGAGGTAGTGCTAGCAACCACAATAGATGCATTTAAAAATGGTTTGGATGTTTTTTTAGGAAAGCAGAACATACAGGGCTATTAATAATAGAATAAGCATTAATAAAAGAGCTTATTGATCCAAGGAGAAATCTGATTGCCTCTTGGAGTCAAGAAGGAATTTTTTCCCCCAGGAGGCAAAATTCGAAATAGCTTCCTTAGGGG
>JAYKOZ010000093.1:537500-580000 GCA_036172795.1 Pelodytes ibericus
CATGATATCATCATCATCATCATCATCATCATCATCATCATCATCATCATCTCATCATGATATCATCATCATCATCATCATCTCATCATGATATCATCATCATCATCTCATCATGATATCATCATCATGATATCATCATCATTATCTTCATCATCTCAACATGATATCATCATCATGATATCATAATCATGATATCATCATCATCATCTCATCATGATATCATCATCATCATCATCATCATCATCTCATCATGATATCATCATCATCATCTCATCATGATATCATCATCATGATATCATCATCATGATATCATCATCATGATATCATCATCATCATCTCATCATGATATCATCATCATCATCTCATCATGATATCATCATCATGATATCATCATCATTATCTTCATCATCTCAACATGATATCATCATCATGATATCATAATCATGATATCATCATCATCTCATCATGATATCATCATCATCTCATCATGATATCATCATCATCATCATCATCATCATATCATCATGATATCATCATCATCTTATCACGATATCATCATCATCATCATCATCATCTCATCATGATATCATCATCATGATATCATCATCATGATATCATCATCATGATATCATCATCATCATCTCATCATGATATCATCATCATCATCTCATCATGATATCATCATCATGATATCATCATCATTATCTTCATCATCTCAACATGATATCATCATCATGATATCATAATCATGATATCATCATCATCATCATCATCATCTCATCATGATATCATCATCATGATATCATCATCATGATATCATCATCATGATATCATCATCATCATCTCATCATGATATCATCATCATCATCTCATCATGATATCATCATCATGATATCATCATCATTATCTTCATCATCTCAACATGATATCATCATCATGATATCATAATCATGATATCATCATCATCTCATCATGATATCATCATCATCTCATCATGATATCATCATCATCATCATCATCATCATATCATCATGATATCATCATCATCTTATCACGATATCATCATCATCATCATCATCATCTCATCATGATACCATCATCATCATCTCATCATGATATCATCATCATGATATCATCATCATCATCATCTCATCATGATATCATCATCATCTTATCATGATATCATCATCATCATCATCATCATCTCATCATGATACCATCATCATCAGCTCATCACGATATCATCATCTCATCATGATATCATCATCATCATCATCATCATCATCATCATCTCGTCATGATATCATCATCATCATCATCTCATCATGATATCATCATCACCATCATCTCATCATGATATCATCATCATCTCATCATGATATCATCATCATGATATCATCATCATCATCATCATCTCATCATGATATCATCATCATCATCATCATCATCATCTCATCATGATATCATCATCATTATCATCATCATCTCATCATTATATCATCATCATTATATCATCATCATCATCATCATCATCTCATCATGATATCATCATCATGATATCATCATCATCATCATCTCATCACGATATCATCATCATCAGCTCATCATGGTATCATCATCATCTCATCATGACATCATCATCATCTTATCATTATATCATCATCATCATCATCATCTCATCATGATTTCATCATCATGATATCATCATCATCATCTCATCATGATATCATCATCATCATCTCATCTTTATATCATCATCATCATCATCATCATCATCTCATCATGATATCATCATCATCTCATCATGATATCATCATCATCTCATCATGATATCATCATCATCTCATCATGATATCATCAGCATCATCATCATCATCATCATCATCATCATCATCATCATCTCATCATGATATCATCATCATCTCATCATGATATCATCAGCATCATCATCATCATCATCATCTCATCATGATATCATCATCATCATCATCATCATCATCATCATCATCATCATCATCATCATCATCTCATCATGATATCATCATCATCATCATCATCATCATCATCATCTCATCATGATATCATCATCATCTCATCATGATATCATCATCATCATCTCATCATGATATCATCATCATCTCATCATGATATCATCATCATCATCATCTCATCATAATATCATCATCATCTCATCATGATATCATCATCATCATCATCATCATCATCTCATCATGATATCATCATCATCATCTCATCATGATATCATCATCATCATCTCATCATGTTATCATCATCATCATCTCATCATGATATCATCATCATCATCATCATCTCATCATGATATCATCATCATGATATCATCATCATCATCATCTCATCATGATATCATCATCATCATCTCATCATGATATCATCATCATCTCATCATGTTATCATCATCATCATCATCATCATCATCTCATCATGATATCATCATCATGATATCATCATCATCATCATCATCTCATCATGATATCATCATCATCATCTCATCATGATATCATCATCATCATCTCATCATGTTATCATCATCATCATCTCATCATGATATCATCATCATCATCATCATCATCATCATCATCATCATCATCTCATCATGATATCATCATCATGATATCATCATCATCATCTCATCATGATATCATCATCATCATCATCATCATCATCTCATCATGATATCATCATCATGATATCATCATCATCATCTCATCATATCATCATCATGATATCATCATCATCATCTCATGATATCATCATCATGATATCATCATCATCATCTCATCATGTTATCATCATCATCATCTCATCATGATATCATCATCATCATCATCATCATCATCTCATCATGATATCATCATCATGATATCATCATCATCATCTCATCATATCATCATCATGATATCATCATCATCATCATCTCATGATATCATCATCATGATATCATCATCATCATCTCATCATCATGATATCATCATGATATCATCATCATCATCATCATCATCATCATCTCATCATGATATCATCATCATGATATCATCATCATCTCATCATGATATCTTCATCATCTCATCATGATATCATCATCATAATATCATCATCATCTCATCATGATATCATCATCATGATATCATCGTCATCTTATCATGATATCATCATCATCATCATCATCTCATCATGATACCATCATCATCATCTCATCATGATATCATCATCATCTCATCATGATATCATCAGCATCATCATCATCATCATCATCATCATCATCATCATCATCATCTCATCATGATATCATCATCATCTCATCATGATATCATCAGCATCATCATCATCATCATCATCATCTCATCATGATATCATCATCATCATCATCATCATCATCATCTCATCATGATATCATCATCATCATCATCATCATCATCATCATCATCATCATCATCATCATCATCATCTCATCATGATATCAACATCATCTCATCATGATATCATCAGCATCATCATCATCATCATCATCATCTCATCATGATATCATCATCATCATCATCATCATCATCATCATCATCTCATCATGATATCATCATCATCATCATCTCATCATTATATCATCATCATCATCATCATCATCATCATCATCTCATCATGATATCATCATCATGATATCATCATCATCTCATCATGATATCATCATCATCTCATCATGATATCATCATCATCATCATCTCATCATAATATCATCATCATCTCATCATGATATCATCATCATCATCATCATCTCATCATGATATCATCATCATCATCTCATCATGATATCATCATCATCATCTCATCATGTTATCATCATCATCATCTCATCATGATATCATCATCATCATCATCATCATCTCATCATGATATCATCATCATCATCATCATCATCTCATCATGATATCATCATCATCATCTCATCATGATATCATCATCATCATCTCATCATGTTATCATCATCATCATCATCATCTCATCATGATATCATCATCATGATATCATCATCATCATCATCATCTCATCATGATATCATCATCTCATCATGGTATCATCATCATCATCTCATCATGTTATCATCATCATCATCTCATCATGATATCATCATCATCATCATCATCTCATCATGATATCATCATCATGATATCATCATCATCATCTCATCATGATATCATCATCATCATCATCATCATCATCTCATCATATCATCATCATGATATCATCATCATCATCTCATGATATCATCATCATGATATCATCATCATCATCTCATCATGTTCTCATCATCATCATCTCATCATGATATCATCATCATCATCATCATCATCATCTCATCATGATATCATCATCATCATCATCATCATCATCTCATCATGATATCATCATCATGATATCATCATCATCATCTCATCATATCATCATCATGATATCATCATCATCATCATCTCATGATATCATCATGATATCATCATCATCATCTCATCATCATGATATCATCATCATCATCTCATCATGATATCATCATCATCATCTCATCATGTTATCATCATCATCATCATCATCATCTCATCATGATATCATCATCATCTCATCATGATATCATCAGCATCATCATCATCATCATCATCATCATCATCATCATCATCATCTCATCATGATATCATCATCATCTCATCATGATATCATCAGCATCATCATCATCATCATCATCATCATCTCATCATGATATCATCATCATCATCTCATCATGATATCATCATCATCATCTCATCATGTTATCATCATCATCATCTCATCATGATATCATCATCATCATCATCATCATCATCTCATCATGTTATCATCATCATCATCTCATCATGATATCATCATCATCATCATCATCATCATCTCATCGTGATATCATCATCATCATCTCATCATCATCATCTCATCATGATATCATCATCATCATCTCATCATGATATCATCATCATCATCTCATCATGTTATCATCATCATCATCATCATCATCATCATCTCATCATGATATCATCATCATGATATCATCATCATCATCATCTCATCATGATATCATCATCATCATCTCATCATGGTATCATCATCATCATCTCATCATGTTATCATCATCATCATCTCATCATGATATCATCATCATCATCATCATCTCATCATGATATCATCATCATGATATCATCATCATCATCTCATCATGATATCATCATCATCATCATCATCATCATCTCATCATGATATCATCATCATGATATCATCATCATCATCTCATCATATCATCATCATGATATCATCATCATCATCTCATGATATCATCATCATGATATCATCATCATCATCTCATCATGTTATCATCATCATCATCTCATCATGATATCATCATCATCATCATCATCATCATCTCATCATGATATCATCATCATGATATCATCATCATCATCTCATCATATCATCATCATGATATCATCATCATCATCATCTCATGATATCATCATCATGATATCATCATCATCATCTCATCATCATGATATCATCATGATATCATCATCATCATCATCATCATCATCATCATCATCTCATCATGATATCATCATCATGATATCATCATCATCTCATCATGATATCTTCATCATCTCATCATGATATCATCATCATAATATCATCATCATCTCATCATGATATCATCATCATGATATCATCATCATCTTATCATGATATCATCATCATCATCTCATCATGATACCATCATCATCATCTCATCATGATATCATCATCATCATCATCATCATCTCATCATGATACCATCATCATCATCATCATCATCATCATCATCATCATCATCATCATCTCATCATGATATCATCATCATCTCATCATCATCATCATCTCATCATGATACCATCATCATCATCATCATCATCATCATCATCATCATCATCATCTCATCATGATATCATCATCATCTCATCATGATATCATCAGCATCATCATCATCATCATCATCATCTCATCATGATATCATCATCATCATCATCATCATCATCATCTCATCATGATATCATCATCATCATCATCTCATCATTATATCATCATCATCATCATCATCATCATCATCATCTCATCATGATATCATCATCATGATATCATCATCATCTCATCATGATATCATCATCATCTCATCATGATATCATCATCATCATCATCTCATCATAATATCATCATCATCTCATCATGATATCATCATCATCATCATCATCTCATCATGATATCATCATCATCATCTCATCATGATATCATCATCATCATCTCATCATGTTATCATCATCATCATCTCATCATGATATCATCATCATCATCATCATCATCTCATCATGATATCATCATCATCATCTCATCATGATATCATCATCATCATCTCATCATGATATCATCATCATCATCTCATCATGTTATCATCATCATCATCATCATCTCATCATGATATCATCATCATGATATCATCATCATCATCATCTCATCATGATATCATCATCATCATCTCATCATGGTATCATCATCATCATCTCATCATGTTATCATCATCATCATCATCTCATCATGATATCATCATCATCATCATCATCTCATCATGATATCATCATCATGATATCATCATCATCATCTCATCATGATATCATCATTATCATCATCATCATCATCTCATCATGATATCATCATCATGATATCATCATCATCATCTCATCATATCATCATCATGATATCATCATCATCATCTCATGATATCATCATAATGATATCATCATCATCATCTCATCATGATATCATCATCATCATCTCATCATGATATCATCATCATCATCTCATCATGTTATCATCATCATCATCTCATCATGATATCATCATCATCATCATCATCATCTCATCATGATATCATCATCATGATATCATCATCATCATCTCATCATATCATCATCATGATATCATCATCATCATCATCTCATGATATCATCATCATGATATCATCATCATCATCTCATCATATCATCATCATGATATCATCATCATCATCTCATGATATCATCATCATGATATCATCATCATCATCTCATCATGTTATCATCATCATCATCTCATCATGATATCATCATCATCATCATCATCATCATCTCATCATGATATCATCATCATGATATCATCATCATCATCTCATCATATCATCATCATGATATCATCATCATCATCATCTCATGATATCATCATCATGATATCATCATCATCATCTCATCATCATGATATCATCATGATATCATCATCATCATCATCATCATCATCATCATCATCATCTCATCATGATATCATCATCATGATATCATCATCATCTCATCATGATATCTTCATCATCTCATCATGATATCATCATCATAATATCATCATCATCTCATCATGATATCATCATCATGATATCATCGTCATCTTATCATGATATCATCATCATCATCATCATCTCATCATGATACCATCATCATCATCTCATCATGATATCATCATCATCTCATCATGATATCATCAGCATCATCATCATCATCATCATCATCATCATCATCATCATCTCATCATGATATCATCATCATCTCATCATGATATCATCAGCATCATCATCATCATCATCATCATCTCATCATGATATCATCATCATCATCATCATCACCATCATCATCTCATCATGATATCATCATCATCATCATCTCATCATTATATCATCATCATCATCATCATCATCATCTCATCATGATATCATCATCATCATCATCATCACCATCATCATCTCATCATGATATCATCATCATCATCATCTCATCATTATATCATCATCATCATCATCATCATCTCATCATGATATCATCATCATGATATCATCATCATCTCATCATGATATCATCATCATCATCATCTCATCATAATATCATCATCATCTCATCATGATATCATCATCATCATCATCATCTCATCATGATATCATCATCATCATCTCATCATGATATCATCATCATCATCTCATCATGTTATCATCATCATCATCTCATCATGATATCATCATCATCATCATCATCATCTCATCATGTTATCATCATCATCATCATCATCTCATCATGATATCATCATCATCATCTCATCATGATATCATCATCATCATCTCATCATGTTATCATCATCATCATCATCATCTCATCATGATATCATCATCATGATATCATCATCATCATCATCTCATCATGATATCATCATCATCATCTCATCATGGTATCATCATCATCATCTCATCATGTTATCATCATCATCATCTCATCATGATATCATCATCATCATCATCATCTCATCATGATATCATCATCATCATCATCATCTCATCATGATATCATCATCATGATATCATCATCATCATCTCATCATGATATCATCATCATCATCATCATCTCATCATGATATCATCATCATGATATCATCATCATCATCTCATCATATCATCATCATGATATCATCATCATCATCTCATGATATCATCATCATGATATCATCATCATCATCTCATCATGTTATCATCATCATCATCTCATCATGATATCATCATCATCATCATCATCATCATCATCTCATCATGATATCATCATCATGATATCATCATCATCATCTCATCATATCATCATCATGATATCATCATCATCATCATCTCATGATATCATCATCATGATATCATCATCATCATCTCATCATCATGATATCATCATCATCATCTCATCATGATATCATCATCATCATCTCATCATGTTATCATCATCATCATCATCATCATCATCTCATCATGATATCATCATCATCTCATCATGATATCATCAGCATCATCATCATCATCATCATCATCATCATCATCATCATCATCATCTCATCATGATATCATCATCATCTCATCATGATATCATCAGCATCATCATCATCATCATCATCATCATCTCATCATGATATCATCATCATCATCATCATCATCATCATCATCTCATCATGATATCATCATCATCATCATCTCATCATTATATCATCATCATCATCATCATCATCATCATCATCTCATCATGATATCATCATCATGATATCATCATCATCTCATCATGATATCATCATCATCTCATCATGATATCATCATCATCATCATCTCATCATAATATCATCATCATCTCATCATGATATCATCATCATCATCTCATCATGATATCATCATCATCTCATCATGATATCATCATCATCATCTCATCATGTTATCATCATCATCATCTCATCATGATATCATCATCATCATCATCATCATCATCATCTCATCATGTTATCATCATCATCATCTCATCATGATATCATCATCATCATCATCATCATCATCATCTCATCATGATATCATCATCATCATCTCATCATCATCATCTCATCATGATATCATCATCATCATCTCATCATGATATCATCATCATCATCTCATCATGTTATCATCATCATCATCATCATCATCATCATCATCATCTCATCATGATATCATCATCATGATATCATCATCATCATCATCTCATCATGATATCATCATCATCATCTCATCATGGTATCATCATCATCATCTCATCATGTTATCATCATCATCATCTCATCATGATATCATCATCATCATCATCATCTCATCATGATATCATCATCATGATATCATCATCATCATCTCATCATGATATCATCATCATCATCATCATCATCTCATCATGATATCATCATCATGATATCATCATCATCATCTCATCATATCATCATCATGATATCATCATCATCATCTCATGATATCATCATCATGATATCATCATCATCATCTCATCATGTTATCATCATCATCATCTCATCATGATATCATCATCATCATCATCATCATCATCTCATCATGATATCATCATCATGATATCATCATCATCATCTCATCATATCATCATCATGATATCATCATCATCATCATCTCATGATATCATCATCATGATATCATCATCATCATCTCATCATCATGATATCATCATGATATCATCATCATCATCATCATCATCATCATCATCATCATCATCATCTCATCATGATATCATCATCATGATATCATCATCATCTCATCATGATATCTTCATCATCTCATCATGATATCATCATCATAATATCATCATCATCTCATCATGATATCATCATCATGATATCATCATCATCTTATCATGATATCATCATCATCATCATCATCTCATCATGATACCATCATCATCATCTCATCATAATATCATCATCATCATCATCATCATCTCATCATGATACCATCATCATCATCATCATCATCATCATCATCATCATCATCTCATCATGATATCATCATCATCTCATCATGATATCATCAGCATCATCATCATCATCATCATCATCTCATCATGATATCATCATCATCATCATCATCATCATCATCATCTCATCATGATATCATCATCATCATCATCTCATCATTATATCATCATCATCATCATCATCATCATCATCATCTCATCATGATATCATCATCATGATATCATCATCATCTCATCATGATATCATCATCATCATCTCATCATGATATCATCATCATCATCATCTCATCATGATATCATCATCATCATCTCATCATGATATCATCATCATCATCTCATCATGTTATCATCATCATCATCATCATCTCATCATGATATCATCATCATGATATCATCATCATCATCATCTCATCATGATATCATCATCATCATCTCATCATGGTATCATCATCATCATCTCATCATGTTATCATCATCATCATCTCATCATGATATCATCATCATCATCATCATCATCTCATCATGATATCATCATCATGATATCATCATCATCATCTCATCATGATATCATCATTATCATCATCATCATCATCTCATCATGATATCATCATCATGATATCATCATCATGATATCATCATCATCATCTCATCATATCATCATCATGATATCATCATCATGATATCATCATCATCATCTCATGATATCATCATCATGATATCATCATCATCATCTCATCATGTTATCATCATCATCATCTCATCATGATATCATCATCATCATCATCATCATCATCTCATCATGATATCATCATCATCATCTCATCATATCATCATCATGATATCATCATCATCATCATCATCTCATGATATCATCATCATGATATCATCATCATCATCTCATCATCATGATATCATCATGATATCATCATCATCATCATCATCATCATCATCATCTCATCATGATATCATCATCATGATATCATCATCATCTCATCATGATATCTTCATCATCTCATCATGATATCATCATCATAATATCATCATCATCTCATCATGATATCATCATCATGATATCATCATCATCTTATCATGATATCATCATCATCATCATCATCTCATCATGATACCATCATCATCAGCTCATCATGATATCATCATCTCATCATGATATCATCATCATCATCATCATCATCTCATCATGATATCATCATCATCATCATCTCATCATGATATCATCATCACCATCATCTCATCATGATATCATCATCATCTCATCATGATATCATCATCATGATATCATCATCATCATCATCTCATCATGATATCATCATCATCATCATCATCTCATCATGATATCATCATCATTATCATCATCATCTCATCATTATATCATCATCATTATATCATCATCATCATCATCATCTCATCATTATATCATCATCATCTCATCATGATATCATCATCATGATATCATCATCATCATCATCATCTCATCATGATATCATCATCATCATCATCATCATTATCATCATCTAATCATAATATCATCATCATCTCATCATGATATCATCATCATCATCTCATCATGATATCATCATCATCATCTCATCATGATATCATCATCATCATCATCATCTCATCATGTTATCATCATCATCATCATCATCATCATCATCATCATCATCATCATCATCTCATCATGATATCATCATCATCATCATCATCATCATCATCTCATCATGATATCATCATCATGATATCATCATCATCATCATCATCTCATCATGATATCATCATCATGATATCATCATCATCATCATCTCATCACGATATCATCATCATCAGCTCATCATGGTATCATCATCATCTCATCATATCATCAACATCATCTCATCATGATATCATCATCATGATATCATCATCATCATCATCATCTCATCATGATATCATCATCATCATCTCATCATTATATCATCATTATCATCATCATCTCATCATGATATCATCAAGATATCATCATTATCATCTCATCATGATATCATCATCATCATCATCATCATCATCATCTCATCATGATATCATCATCATCATCATCATCATCTCATCATGATATCATCATCATCATCATCTCATCATGATATCATCATCATCATCATCTCATCATGATATCATCATCATCATCTCATCATGATATCATCATCATCATCATCATCATCTCATCATGATATCATCATCATCTCATCATGATATCATCATCATCTCATCACGATATCATCATCATCAGCTCATCATGGTATCATCATCATCTCATCATGATATCATCATCATCTCATCATTATATCATCATCATCATCATCATCTCATCATGATATCATCATCATCTCATCATGATATCATCATCATCATCATCATCATCATCATCTCATCATGTTATCATCATCATCATCTCATCATGATATCATCATCATCATCATCATCATCATCATCATCATCTCATCATGATATCATCATCATCATCCTCATCATCATCTCATCATGATATCATCATCATCATCATCATCATCTCATCATGATATCATCATCATCATCATCTCATCATGTTATCATCATCATCATCTCACCATGATATCATCATCATCATCTCATCATGATATCATCATCATGATATCATCATCATCATCATCTCATCATGATATCATCATCATCATCTCATCATGATATCTTCATCATTATATCATAATCATGACATCATCATCATCATCATCATCATCATCATCTCATCATGATATCATCATCATCTCATCATGATATCATCATCATCATCATCATCTCATCATGATATCATCATCATCTCATCATGATATCATCACCATGATATCATCATCATCTCATCACGATATCATCATCATCAGCTCATCATGATATCATCATCATCTCATCATATCATCAACATCATCTCATCATGATATCATCATCATGATATCATCATCATCATCTCATCATGATATCATCATCATCTCATCATATCATCAACATCATCTCATCATGATATCATCATCATTATATCATCATCATCATCATCATCTCATCATGATATCATCATCATCTCATCATGATATCATCATCATCATCATCATCATCATCATCATCATCATCTCATCATGATATCATCATCATCTTATCACGATATCATCATCATCATCATCATCATCTCATCATGATATCACCATCATCATCCTCTCATCATTATATCATCATCATCATCTCATCATGATATCATCATCATGATATCATCATCATCATCATCTCATCATGATATCATCATCTCATCATGATATCATCATCATCATCATCATCTCATCATGATATCATCATCATGATATCATCATTATCATCTCATCATTATATCATCATCATCATCATCATCTCATCATTATATCATCATCATCTCATCATGATATCATCATGATATCATCATCATCATCTCATCATGATATCATCATCATCATCATCATCATCATCATCATCTCATCATGATATCATCATCATCATCATATCATCATTATATCATCATCATCATCTCATCATGATATCATCATCATCATCATCATCTCATCATGATATCATCATCATCATCATCATCTCATCATGCTATCATCATCATCATCATCTCATAATGTTATCATCATCATCATCATCATCATCATCATCATCATCATCTCATCATGATATCATCATCATCTCATCATGATATAATCATCATCTCATCATGATATCATCATCATGATATCATCATCATCATCTCATCACGATATCATCATCATCAGCTCATCATGGTATCATCATCATCTCATCATGATATCATCATCATCTCATCATTATATCATCATCATCATCATCATCATCATCATCATCTCATCCTGATATCATCATCATCTCATCATGATATCATCATGATATCATCATTATCATCTCATCATTATATCATCATCATCATCATCATCATCTCATCATTATATCATCATCATCTCATCATGATATCATCATGATATCATCATCATCATCTCATCATGAAATCATCATCATCATCATCTCATCATGATATCATCATCATCATCATCATATCATCATGATATCATCTCATCATGAAATCATCATGATATCATCATCATCATCTCATCATTATATCATCATCATATCATCATCATATCATCATCATCATCTCATCATGATATCATCATCATGACATCATCATCAGCATCATCACCTCATCATGATATCATCATCATGATATCATCATCATCATCATCATCTCATCCTGATATCATCATCATCATCATCTCATCATGATATCATCATCATCTCATCATGATATCATCATCATCATCTCATCATGATATGATCATCATGATATCATCATCATGATATCATCATCATGATATCATCATCATCATCATCATCATCATCATCTCATCATGATATCATCATCATCATCATCATCATCATCATCATCATCATCATCATCATCATCTCATCATGATATCATCATCATCATCATCTCATCATGATATCATCATCATGATATCATCATCATGATATCATCATCATCATCTCATCATGATATCATCATCATCATCTCATCATGATATCATCATCATGATATCATCATCATTATCTTCATCATCTCAACATGATATCATCATCATGATATCATAATCATGATATCATCATCATCATCTCATCATGATATCATCATCATCATCATCATCATCATCATCATCATCATCATCATCTCATCATGATATCATCATCATCATCTCATCATGATATCATCATCATGATATCATCATCATGATATCATCATCATGATATCATCATCATCATCTCATCATGATATCATCATCATCATCTCATCATGATATCATCATCATGATATCATCATCATTATCTTCATCATCTCAACATGATATCATCATCATGATATCATAATCATGATATCATCATCATCTCATCATGATATCATCATCATCTCATCATGATATCATCATCATCATCATCATCATCATATCATCATGATATCATCATCATCTTATCACGATATCATCATCATCATCATCATCATCTCATCATGATATCATCATCTCATCATGATATCATCATCATGATATCATCATCATCTTATCATGATATCATCATCATCATCATCATCATCATCTCATCATGATACCATCATCATCATCTCATCATGATATCATCATCATGATATCATCATCATCATCTCATCATGATATCATCATCATCTTATCATGATATCATCATCATCATCATCATCATCTCATCATGATACCATCATCATCAGCTCATCACGATATCATCATCTCATCATGATATCATCATCATCATCATCATCATCATCTCGTCATGATATCATCATCATCATCATCTCATCATGATATCATCATCACCATCATCTCATCATGATATCATCATCATCTCATCATGATATCATCATCATGATATCATCATCATCATCATCATCTCATCATGATATCATCATCATCATCATCATCATCTCATCATGATATCATCATCATTATCATCATCATCTCATCATTATATCATCATCATTATCATCTCATCATGATATCATCATCATGATATCATCATCATCATCATCTCATCACGATATCATCATCATCAGCTCATCATGGTATCATCATCATCTCATCATGACATCATCATCATCTTATCATTATATCATCATCATCATCATTATCTCATCATGATTTCATCATCATGATATCATCATCATCATCTCATCATGATATCATCATCATCATCTCATCATTATATCATCATCATCATCATCATCATCTCATCATGATATCATCATCATCTCATCATGATATCATCATCATCTCATCATGATATCATCATCATCTCATCATGATATCATCAGCATCATCATCATCATCATCATCATCATCATCATCATCATCATCATCATCATCTCATCATGATATCATCATCATCTCATCATGATATCATCAGCATCATCATCATCATCATCATCATCATCATCATCATCATCTCATCATGATATCATCATCATCATCATCATCATCATCATCTCATCATGATATCATCATCATCATCATCATCATCATCTCATCATGATATCATCATCATCTCATCATGATATCATCATCATCATCTCATCATGATATCATCATCATCTCATCATGATATCATCATCATCATCATCTCATCATAATATCATCATCATCTCATCATGATATCATCATCATCATCATCATCTCATCATGATATCATCATCATCATCTCATCATGATATCATCATCATCATCTCATCATGATATCATCATCATCATCTCATCATGTTATCATCATCATCATCTCATCATGATATCATCATCATCATCATCATCATCTCATCATGATATCATCATCATGATATCATCATCATCATCATCTCATCATGATATCATCATCATCATCTCATCATGATATCATCATCATCATGTTATCATCATCATCATCATCATCATCATCTCATCATGATATCATCATCATGATATCATCATCATGATATCATCATCATCATCATCTCATCATGATATCATCATCATCATCTCATCATGATATCATCATCATCATCTCATCATGTTATCATCATCATCATCTCATCATGATATCATCATCATCATCATCATCTCATCATGATATCATCATCATGATATCATCATCATCATCTCATCATGATATCATCATCATCATCATCATCATCATCTCATCATGATATCATCATCATGATATCATCATCATCATCTCATCATATCATCATCATGATATCATCATCATCACCTCATGATATCATCATCATGATATCATCATCATCATCTCATCATGTTATCATCATCATCATCTCATCATGATATCATCATCATCATCATCATCATCTCATCATGATATCATCATCATGATATCATCATCATCATCTCATCATATCATCATCATGATATCATCATCATCATCATCTCATGATATCATCATCATGATATCATCATCATCATCATCATCATCATCATCATCATCATCATCTCATCATGATATCATCATCATGATATCATCATCATCTCATCATGATATCATCAGCATCATCATCATCATCATCATCATCATCTCATCATGATATCATCATCATCTCATCATGATATCATCAGCATCATCATCATCATCTCATCATGATATCATCATCATCATCATCATCATCATCTCATCATGATATCATCATCATCATCATCATCATCATCATCATCATCATCATCTCATCATGATATCATCATCATCTCATCATGATATCATCATCATCATCTCATCATGATATCATCATCATCTCATCATGATATCATCATCATAATATCATCATCATCTCATCATGATATCATCATCATCATCATCATCATCATCTCATCATGATATCATCATCTCATCATGATATCATCATCATCATCTCATCATGTTATCATCATCATCATCTCATCATGATATCATCATCATCATCATCATCATCTCATCATGATATCATCATCATGATATCATCATCATCATCATCTCATCATGATATCATCATCATAATATCATCATCATCTCATCATGATATCATCATCATGATATCATCGTCATCTTATCATGATATCATCATCATCATCATCATCTCATCATGATACCATCATCATCATCTCATCATGATATCATCATCATCTCATCATGATATCATCAGCATCATCATCATCATCATCATCATCATCATCATCATCATCATCATCTCATCATGATATCATCATCATCTCATCATGATATCATCAGCATCATCATCATCATCATCATCATCTCATCATGATATCATCATCATCATCATCATCACCATCATCATCTCATCATGATATCATCATCATCATCATCTCATCATTATATCATCATCATCATCATCATCATCATCTCATCATGATATCATCATCATGATATCATCATCATCTCATCATGATATCATCATCATCATCATCTCATCATAATATCATCATCATCTCATCATGATATCATTATCATCATCATCATCTCATCATGATATCATCATCATCATCTCATCATGATATCATCATCATCATCTCATCATGTTATCATCATCATCATCTCATCATGATATCATCATCATCATCATCATCATCTCATCATGTTATCATCATCATCATCATCATCTCATCATGATATCATCATCATCATCTCATCATGATATCATCATCATCATCTCATCATGTTATCATCATCATCATCATCATCTCATCATGATATCATCATCATGATATCATCATCATCATCATCTCATCATGATATCATCATCATCATCTCATCATGGTATCATCATCATCATCTCATCATGTTATCATCATCATCATCTCATCATGATATCATCATCATCATCATCATCTCATCATGATATCATCATCATCATCATCATCTCATCATGATATCATCATCATGATATCATCATCATCATCTCATCATGATATCATCATCATCATCATCATCATCATCTCATCATGATATCATCATCATGATATCATCATCATCATCTCATCATATCATCATCATGATATCATCATCATCATCTCATGATATCATCATCATGATATCATCATCATCATCTCATCATGTTATCATCATCATCATCTCATCATGATATCATCATCATCATCATCATCATCATCATCTCATCATGATATCATCATCATGATATCATCATCATCATCTCATCATATCATCATCATGATATCATCATCATCATCATCTCATGATATCATCATCATGATATCATCATCATCATCTCATCATCATGATATCATCATCATCATCTCATCATGATATCATCATCATCATCTCATCATGTTATCATCATCATCATCATCATCATCATCTCATCATGATATCATCATCATCTCATCATGATATCATCAGCATCATCATCATCATCATCATCATCATCATCATCATCATCTCATCATGATATCATCATCATCTCATCATGATATCATCAGCATCATCATCATCATCATCATCATCATCTCATCATGATATCATCATCATCATCATCATCATCATCATCATCTCATCATGATATCATCATCATCATCATCTCATCATTATATCATCATCATCATCATCATCATCATCATCATCATCTCATCATGATATCATCATCATGATATCATCATCATCTCATCATGATATCATCATCATCTCATCATGATATCATCATCATCATCATCTCATCATAATATCATCATCATCTCATCATGATATCATCATCATCATCATCATCTCATCATGATATCATCATCATCATCTCATCATGATATCATCATCATCATCTCATCATGTTATCATCATCATCATCTCATCATGATATCATCATCATCATCATCATCATCATCTCATCATGTTATCATCATCATCATCTCATCATGATATCATCATCATCATCATCATCATCATCATCTCATCATGATATCATCATCATCATCTCATCATCATCATCTCATCATGATATCATCATCATCATCTCATCATGATATCATCATCATCATCTCATCATGTTATCATCATCATCATCATCATCATCATCATCATCATCTCATCATGATATCATCATCATGATATCATCATCATGATATCATCATCATCATCATCTCATCATGATATCATCATCATCATCTCATCATGGTATCATCATCATCATCTCATCATGTTATCATCATCATCATCTCATCATGATATCATCATCATCATCATCATCTCATCATGATATCATCATCATGATATCATCATCATCATCTCATCATGATATCATCATCATCATCATCATCATCTCATCATGATATCATCATCATGATATCATCATCATCATCTCATCATATCATCATCATGATATCATCATCATCATCTCATGATATCATCATCATGATATCATCATCATCATCTCATCATGTTATCATCATCATCATCTCATCATGATATCATCATCATCATCATCATCTCATCATGATATCATCATCATGATATCATCATCATCATCTCATCATATCATCATCATGATATCATCATCATCATCATCTCATGATATCATCATCATGATATCATCATCATCATCTCATCATCATGATATCATCATGATATCATCATCATCATCATCATCATCATCATCATCTCATCATGATATCATCATCATGATATCATCATCATCTCATCATGATATCTTCATCATCTCATCATGATATCATCATCATAATATCATCATCATCTCATCATGATATCATCATCATGATATCATCATCATCTTATCATGATATCATCATCATCATCATCATCTCATCATGATACCATCATCATCATCTCATCATAATATCATCATCATCATCATCATCATCTCATCATGATACCATCATCATCATCATCATCATCATCATCATCATCATCATCATCATCTCATCATGATATCATCATCATCTCATCATGATATCATCAGCATCATCATCATCATCATCATCATCTCATCATGATATCATCATCATCATCATCATCATCATCTCATCATGATATCATCATCATCATCATCTCATCATTATATCATCATCATCATCATCATCATCATCATCTCATCATGATATCATCATCATGATATCATCATCATCTCATCATGATATCATCATCATCTCATCATGATATCATCATCATCATCATCTCATCATAATATCATCATCATCTCATCATGATATCATCATCATCATCATCATCTCATCATGATATCATCATCATCATCATCTCATCATGATATCATCATCATGATCTCATCATGTTATCATCATCATCATCTCATCATGATATCATCATCATCATCATCATCATCATCTCATCATGATATCATCATCATCATCATCTCATCATGATATCATCATCATCATCTCATCATGATATCATCATCATCATCTCATCATGTTATCATCATCATCATCATCATCTCATCATGATATCATCATCATGATATCATCATCATCATCATCTCATCATGATATCATCATCATCATCTCATCATGGTATCATCATCATCATCTCATCATGTTATCATCATCATCATCTCATCATGATATCATCATCATCATCATCATCATCTCATCATGATATCATCATCATGATATCATCATCATCATCTCATCATGATATCATCATTATCATCATCATCATCATCTCATCATGATATCATCATCATGATATCATCATCATGATATCATCATCATCATCTCATCATATCATCATCATGATATCATCATCATCATCTCATGATATCATCATCATGATATCATCATCATCATCTCATCATGTTATCATCATCATCATCTCATCATGATATCATCATCATCATCATCATCATCATCTCATCATGATATCATCATCATCATCTCATCATATCATCATCATGATATCATCATCATCATCATTTCATGATATCATCATCATGATATCATCATCATCATCTCATCATCATGATATCATCATGATATCATCATCATCATCATCATCATCATCATCATCATCATCTCATCATGATATCATCATCATGATATCATCATCATCTCATCATGATATCATCATCATAATATCATCATCATCTCATCATGATATCATCATCATGATATCATCATCATCTTATCATGATATCATCATCATCATCATCATCTCATCATGATACCATCATCATCAGCTCATCATGATATCATCATCTCATCATGATATCATCATCATCATCATCATCATCTCATCATGATATCATCATCATCATCATCTCATCATGATATCATCATCACCATCATCTCATCATGATATCATCATCATCTCATCATGATATCATCATCATGATATCATCATCATCATCATCTCATCATGATATCATCATCATCATCATCATCTCATCATGATATCATCATCATTATCATCATCATCTCATCATTATATCATCATCATTATATCATCATCATCATCATCATCTCATCATTATATCATCATCATCTCATCATGATATCATCATCATGATATCATCATCATCATCATCATCTCATCATGATATCATCATCATCATCATCATCATTATCATCATCTAATCATAATATCATCATCATCTCATCATGATATCATCATCATCATCTCATCATGATATCATCATCATCATCTCATCATGATATCATCATCATCATCATCATCTCATCATGTTATCATCATCATCATCATCATCATCATCATCATCATCATCTCATCATGATATCATCATCATCATCATCATCATCATCTCATCATGATATCATCATCATGATATCATCATCATCATCATCATCTCATCATGATATCATCATCATGATATCATCATCATCATCATCTCATCACGATATCATCATCATCAGCTCATCATGGTATCATCATCATCTCATCATATCATCAACATCATCTCATCATGATATCATCATCATGATATCATCATCATCATCATCATCTCATCATGATATCATCATCATCATCTCATCATTATATCATCATTATCATCATCATCTCATCATGATATCATCAAGATATCATCATTATCATCTCATCATGATATCATCATCATCATCATCATCATCATCATCTCATCATGATATCATCATCATCATCATCATCATCTCATCATGATATCATCATCATCATCATCTCATCATGATATCATCATCATCATCATCTCATCATGATATCATCATCATCATCTCATCATGATATCATCATCATCATCATCATCATCTCATCATGATATCATCATCATCTCATCATGATATCATCATCATCTCATCACGATATCATCATCATCAGCTCATCATGGTATCATCATCATCTCATCATGATATCATCATCATCTCATCATTATATCATCATCATCATCATCATCTCATCATGATATCATCATCATCTCATCATGATATCATCATCATCATCATCATCATCATCATCTCATCATGTTATCATCATCATCATCTCATCATGATATCATCATCATCATCATAATCATCATCATCATCTCATCATGATATCATCATCATCATCCTCATCATCATCTCATCATGATATCATCATCATCATCATCATCATCATCTCATCATGATATCATCATCATCATCATCTCATCATGTTATCATCATCATCATCTCACCATGATATCATCATCATCATCTCATCATGATATCATCATCATGATATCATCATCATCATCATCTCATCATGATATCATCATCATCATCTCATCATGATATCTTCATCATTATATCATAATCATGACATCATCATCATCATCATCATCATCATCATCTCATCATGATATCATCATCATCTCATCATGATATCATCATCATCATCATCATCATCTCATCATGATATCATCATCATCTCATCATGATATCATCACCATGATATCATCATCATCTCATCACGATATCATCATCATCAGCTCATCATGATATCATCATCATCTCATCATATCATCAACATCATCTCATCATGATATCATCATCATGATATCATCATCATCATCTCATCATGATATCATCATCATCTCATCATATCATCAACATCATCTCATCATGATATCATCATCATTATATCATCATCATCATCATCATCTCATCATGATATCATCATCATCTCATCATGATATCATCATCATCATCATCATCATCATCATCATCATCATCTCATCATGATATCATCATCATCTTATCACGATATCATCATCATCATCATCATCTCATCATGATATCACCATCATCATCCTCTCATCATTATATCATCATCATCATCTCATCATGATATCATCATCATGATATCATCATCATCATCATCTCATCATGATATCATCATCTCATCATGATATCATCATCATCATCATCATCTCATCATGATATCATCATCATGATATCATCATTATCATCTCATCATTATATCATCATCATCATCATCATCTCATCATTATATCATCATCATCTCATCATGATATCATCATGATATCATCATCATCATCTCATCATGATATCATCATCATCATCATCATCATCATCATCTCATCATGATATCATCATCATCATCATATCATCATTATATCATCATCATCATCTCATCATGATATCATCATCATCATCATCATCTCATCATGATATCATCATCATCATCATCATCTCATCATGCTATCATCATCATCATCATCTCATAATGTTATCATCATCATCATCATCATCATCATCATCATCATCTCATCATGATATCATCATCATCTCATCATGATATAATCATCATCTCATCATGATATCATCATCATGATATCATCATCATCATCTCATCACGATATCATCATCATCAGCTCATCATGGTATCATCATCATCTCATCATGATATCATCATCATCTCATCATTATATCATCATCATCATCATCATCATCATCATCATCTCATCCTGATATCATCATCATCTCATCATGATATCATCATGATATCATCATTATCATCTCATCATTATATCATCATCATCATCATCATCATCTCATCATTATATCATCATCATCTCATCATGATATCATCATGATATCATCATCATCATCTCATCATGAAATCATCATCATCATCATCTCATCATGATATCATCATCATCATCATCATATCATCATGATATCATCTCATCATGAAATCATCATGATATCATCATCATCATCTCATCATTATATCATCATCATATCATCATCATATCATCATCATCATCTCATCATGATATCATCATCATGACATCATCATCAGCATCATCACCTCATCATGATATCATCATCATGATATCATCATCATCATCATCATCTCATCCTGATATCATCATCATCATCATCTCATCATGATATCATCATCATCTCATCATGATATCATCATCATCATCTCATCATGATATGATCATCATGATATCATCATCATGATATCATCATCATGATATCATCATCATCATCATCATCATCATCATCATCATCATCATCATCATCATCATCATCATCATCATCTCATCATGATATCATCATCATCATCATCTCATCATGATATCATCATCATGATATCATCATCATGATATCATCATCATCATCTCATCATGATATCATCATCATCATCTCATCATGATATCATCATCATGATATCATCATCATTATCTTCATCATCTCAACATGATATCATCATCATGATATCATAATCATGATATCATCATCATCATCTCATCATGATATCATCATCATCATCATCATCATCATCATCATCATCATCATCATCTCATCATGATATCATCATCATCATCTCATCATGATATCATCATCATGATATCATCATCATGATATCATCATCATGATATCATCATCATCATCTCATCATGATATCATCATCATCATCTCATCATGATATCATCATCATGATATCATCATCATTATCTTCATCATCTCAACATGATATCATCATCATGATATCATAATCATGATATCATCATCATCTCATCATGATATCATCATCATCTCATCATGATATCATCATCATCATCATCATCATATCATCATGATATCATCATCATCTTATCACGATATCATCATCATCATCATCATCATCTCATCATGATATCATCATCTCATCATGATATCATCATCATGATATCATCATCATCTTATCATGATATCATCATCATCATCATCATCATCATCATCTCATCATGATACCATCATCATCATCTCATCATGATATCATCATCATGATATCATCATCATCATCTCATCATGATATCATCATCATCTTATCATGATATCATCATCATCATCATCATCATCTCATCATGATACCATCATCATCAGCTCATCACGATATCATCATCTCATCATGATATCATCATCATCATCATCATCATCATCTCGTCATGATATCATCATCATCATCATCTCATCATGATATCATCATCACCATCATCTCATCATGATATCATCATCATCTCATCATGATATCATCATCATGATATCATCATCATCATCATCATCTCATCATGATATCATCATCATCATCATCATCATCTCATCATGATATCATCATCATTATCATCATCATCTCATCATTATATCATCATCATTATCATCTCATCATGATATCATCATCATGATATCATCATCATCATCATCTCATCACGATATCATCATCATCAGCTCATCATGGTATCATCATCATCTCATCATGACATCATCATCATCTTATCATTATATCATCATCATCATCATTATCTCATCATGATTTCATCATCATGATATCATCATCATCATCTCATCATGATATCATCATCATCATCTCATCATTATATCATCATCATCATCATCATCATCATCTCATCATGATATCATCATCATCTCATCATGATATCATCATCATCTCATCATGATATCATCATCATCTCATCATGATATCATCAGCATCATCATCATCATCATCATCATCATCATCATCATCATCATCATCTCATCATGATATCATCATCATCTCATCATGATATCATCAGCATCATCATCATCATCATCATCATCATCATCATCATCTCATCATGATATCATCATCATCATCATCATCATCATCATCTCATCATGATATCATCATCATCATCATCATCATCATCTCATCATGATATCATCATCATCTCATCATGATATCATCATCATCATCTCATCATGATATCATCATCATCTCATCATGATATCATCATCATCTCATCATGATATCATCATCATCATCATCATCTCATCATGATATCATCATCATCATCTCATCATGATATCATCATCATCATCTCATCATGATATCATCATCATCATCTCATCATGTTATCATCATCATCATCTCATCATGATATCATCATCATCATCATCATCATCTCATCATGATATCATCATCATGATATCATCATCATCATCATCTCATCATGATATCATCATCATCATCTCATCATGATATCATCATCATCATCTCATCATGTTATCATCATCATCATCATCATCATCATCATCTCATCATGATATCATCATCATGATATCATCATCATGATATCATCATCATCATCATCTCATCATGATATCATCATCATCATCTCATCATGATATCATCATCATCATCTCATCATGTTATCATCATCATCATCTCATCATGATATCATCATCATCATCATCATCTCATCATGATATCATCATCATGATATCATCATCATCATCTCATCATGATATCATCATCATCATCATCATCATCATCTCATCATGATATCATCATCATGATATCATCATCATCATCTCATCATATCATCATCATGATATCATCATCATCACCTCATGATATCATCATCATGATATCATCATCATCATCTCATCATGTTATCATCATCATCATCTCATCATGATATCATCATCATCATCATCATCATCTCATCATGATATCATCATCATGATATCATCATCATCATCTCATCATATCATCATCATGATATCATCATCATCATCATCTCATGATATCATCATCATGATATCATCATCATCATCTCATCATCATGATATCATCATGATATCATCATCATCATCATCATCATCATCATCATCATCATCTCATCATGATATCATCATCATGATATCATCATCATCTCATCATGATATCATCAGCATCATCATCATCATCATCATCATCATCTCATCATGATATCATCATCATCTCATCATGATATCATCAGCATCATCATCATCATCTCATCATGATATCATCATCATCATCATCATCATCATCATCTCATCATGATATCATCATCATCATCATCATCATCATCATCATCATCATCATCTCATCATGATATCATCATCATCTCATCATGATATCATCATCATCATCTCATCATGATATCATCATCATCTCATCATGATATCATCATCATAATATCATCATCATCTCATCATGATATCATCATCATCATCATCATCATCTCATCATGATATCATCATCTCATCATGATATCATCATCATCATCTCATCATGTTATCATCATCATCATCTCATCATGATATCATCATCATCATCATCATCATCTCATCATGATATCATCATCATGATATCATCATCATCATCATCTCATCATGATATCATCATCATCATCTCATCATGATATCATCATCATCATCTCATCATGTTATCATCATCATCATCTCATCATGCTATCATCATCATCATCATCATCATCATCTCATCATGATATCATCATCATGATATCATCATCATCATCTCATCATGATATCATCATCATCATCATCATCTCATCATGATATCATCATCATGATATCATCATCATCATCTCATCATGATATCATCATCATCATCATCATCTCATCATGATATCATCATCATGATATCATCATCATCATCTCATCATATCATCATCATGATATCATCATCATCATCTCATGATATCATCATCATGATATCATCATCATCATCTCATCATGTTATCATCATCATCATCTCATCATGATATCATCATCATCATCATAATCATCATCATCTCATCATGATATCATCATCATGATATCATCATCATCATTTCATCATATCATCATCATGATATCATCATCATCATCATCTCATGATATCATCATCATGATATCATCATCATCATCTCATCATCATGATATCATCATGATATCATCATCATCATCATCTCATCATGATATCATCATCATCATCTCATCATGATATCATCATCATCATCTCATCATGTTATCATCATCATCATCTCATCATGATATCATCATCATCATCATCATCATCTCATCATGATATCATCATCATGATATCATCATCATCATCTCATCATCATGATATCATCATGATATCATCATCATCATCATCATCATCATCATCATCATCATCATCATCATCATCATCTCATCATGATATCATCATCATGATATCATCATCATCTCATCATGATATCTTCATCATCACATCATGATATCATCATCATAATATCATCATCATGATATCATCATCATGATATCATCATCATCTTATCATGATATCATCATCATCATAATCATCATCTCATCATGATACCATCATCATCAGCTCATCATGATATCATCATCTCATCATGACATCATCATCATCATCATCATCATCATCATCATCATCTCATCATGATATCATCATCATCTCATCATGATATCATCATCATCATCATCATCTCATCATGATATCATCATCATCTCATCATGATATCATCATCATGATATCATCATCATCTCATCACGATATCATCATCATCAGCTCATCATGATATCATCATCATCTCATCATATCATCAACATCATCTCATCATGATATCATCATCATGATATCATCATCATCATCTCATCATGATATCATCATCTCATCATTATATCATCATCATCATCATCTCATCATGATATCATCATCATCTCATCATGATATCATCATCATCATCATCATCATCATCATCATCTCATCATGATATCATCATCATCTTATCACGATATCATCATCATCATCATCATCATCATCATCTCATCATGATATCACCATCATCATCCTCTCATCATTATATCATCATCATCATCTCATCATGATATCATCATCATGATATCATCATCATCATCATCTCATCATGATATCATCATCATCATCATCTCATCATGATATCATCATCATCATCATCTCATCATGATATCATCATCATGATATCATCATTATCATCTCATCATTATATCATCATCATCATCTCATCATTATATCATCATCATCTCATCATGATATCATCATGATATCATCATCATCATCTCATCATGATATCATCATCATCATCATCATCATCATCATCTCATCATGATATCATCATCATCATCATATCATCATTATATCATCATCTCATCATGATATCATCATCATGATATCATCATCATCATCATCATCATCTCATCATGATATCATCATCATCATCATCATCATCTCATCATGCTATCATCATCATCATCATCTCATAATGTTATCATCATCATCATCATCATCATCATCTCATCATGATATCATCATCATCTCATCATGATATCATCATCATCTCATCATGATATCATCATCATGATATCATCATCATCATCTCATCACGATATCATCATCATCAGCTCATCATGGTATCATCATCATCTCATCATGATATCATCATCATCTCATCATTATATCATCATCATCATCATCATCATCATCTCATCCTGATATCATCATCATCTCATCATGATATCATCATGATATCATCATTATCATCTCATCATTATATCATCATCATCATCATCATCATCATCATCTCATCATTATATCATCATCATCTCATCATGATATCATCATGATATCATCATCATCATCTCATCATGAAATCATCATCATCATCATCTCATCATGATATCATCATCATCATCATATCATCATGATATCATCTCATCATGAAATCATCATGATATCATCATCATCATCTCATCATGATATCATCATCATATCATCATCATATCATCATCATGATATCATCATCATGACATCATCATCAGCATCATCACCTCATCATGATATCATCATCATGATATCATCATCATCATCATCATCTCATCCTGATATCATCATCATCATCATCTCATCATGATATCATCATCATCTCATCATGATATCATCATCATCATCTCATCATGATATGATCATCATCATCATCATGATATCATCATCATGATATCATCATCATCATCATCATCTCATCATGATATCATCATCATCATCATCATCATCATCATCATCATCATCATCTCATCATGATATCATCATCATCATCTCATCATGATATCATCATCATGATATCATCATCATGATATCATCATCATCATCTCATCATGATATCATCATAATCATCTCATCATGATATCATCATCATGATATCATCATCATTATCTTCATCATCTCAACATGATATCATCATCATGATATCATCATCATCATCTCATCATGATATCATCATCATCATCATCATCATCATCATCATCTCATCATGATATCATCATCATCATCTCATCATGATATCATCATCATGATATCATCATCATGATATCATCATCATCATCTCATCATGATATCATCATCATCATCTCATCATGATATCATCATCATGATATCATCATCATTATCTTCATAATCTCAACATGATATCATCATCATGATATCATAATCATGATATCATCATCATCTCATCATGATATCATCATCATCTCATCATGATATCATCATCATCATCATCATCATCATATCATCATGATATCATCATCATCTTATCACGATATCATCATCATCATCATCATCATCATCTCATCATGATATCATCATCATCATCTCATCATGATATCATCATCATCATCTCATCATGATATCATCATCATGATATCATCATCATCATCTCATCATGATATCATCATCATCTTATCATGATATCATCATCATCATCATCATCTCATCATTATATCATCATCATTATATCATCATCATCATCATCTCATCATGATATCATCATCATGATATCATCATCATCATCATCTCATCACGATATCATCATCATCAGCTCATCATGGTATCATCATCATCTCATCATGACATCATCATCATCTTATCATTATATCATCATCATCATCATCATCTCATCATGATTTCATCATCATGATATCATCATCATCATCTCATCATGATATCATCATCATCATCTCATCATTATATCATCATCATCATCATCATCATCTCATCATGATATCATCATCATCTCATCATGATATCATCATCATCTCATCATGATATCATCATCATCTCATCATGATATCATCAGCATCATCATCATCATCATCATCATCATCATCATCATCATCATCTCATCATGATATCATCATCATCTCATCATGATATCATCAGCATCATCATCATCATCATCATCATCATCTCATCATGATATCATCATCATGATATCATCATCATCATCATCATCTCATCATGATATCATCATCATCATCATCATCATCATCATCTCATCATGATATCATCATCATCTCATCATGATATCATCATCATCATCTCATCATGATATCATCATCATCTCATCATGATATCATCATCATCATCATCTCATCATAATATCATCATCATCTCATCATGATATCATCATCATCATCATCATCTCATAATGATATCATCATCATCATCTCATCATGATATCATCATCATCATCTCATCATGTTATCATCATCATCATCTCATCATGATATCATCATCATCATCATCATCATCTCATCATGATATCATCATCATGATATCATCATCATCATCATCTCATCATGATATCATCATCATCATCTCATCATGATATCATCATCATCATCTCATCATGTTATCATCATCATCATCATCATCATCTCATCATGATATCATCATCATGATATCATCATCATCATCATCTCATCATGATATCATCATCATCATCTCATCATGTTATCATCATCATCATCATCTCATCATGATATCATCATCATCATCATCATCTCATCATGATATCATCATCATGATATCATCATCATGATATCATCATCATCATCTCATCATGATATCATCATCATCATCATCATCATCATCATCATCTCATCATGATATCATCATCATGATATCATCATCATCATATCATCATCATGATATCATCATCATCATCTCATGATATCATCATCATGATATCATCATCATCATCTCATCATGTTATCATCATCATCATCTCATCATGATATCATCATCATCATCATCATCTCATCATGATATCATCATCATCATCATCTCATCATATCATCATCATGATATCATCATCATCATCATCTCATGATATCATCATCATGATATCATCATCATCATCTCATCATCATGATATCATCATGATATCATCATCATCATCATCATCATCATCATCATCATCATCATCATCATCTCATCATGATATCATCATCATGATATCATCATCATCTCATCATGATATCTTCATCATCTCATCATGATATCATCATCATAATATCATCATCATCTCATCATGATATCATCATGATATCATCATCATGATATCATCATCATCTTATCATGATATCATCATCATCATCATCATCTCATCATGATACCATCATCATCAGCTCATCATGATATCATCATCTCATCATGATATCATCATCATCATCATCATCATCTCATCATGATATCATCATCATCATCATCTCATCATGATATCATCATCACCATCATCTCATCATGATATCATCATCATCTCATCATGATATCATCATCATGATATCATCATCATCATCATCTCATCATGATATCATCATCATCATCATCTCATCATGATATCATCATCATTATCATCATCATCTCATCATTATATCATCATCATTATATCATAATCATCATCATCATCTCATCATGATATCATCATCATGATATCATCATCATCATCATCTCATCACGATATCATCATCATCAGCTCATCATGGTATCATCATCATCTCATCATGACATCATCATCATCTCATCATTATATCATCATCATCATCATCTCATCATGATATCATCATCATGATATCATCATCATCATCATCTCATCATGATATCATCATCATCATCATCTCATCATTATATCATCATCATCATCATCATCATCTCATCATGATATCATCATCATCTCATCATGATATCATCATCATGATATCATCATCATCTCATCATGATATCATCATCATCTCATCATGATATCATCAGCATCATCATCATCATCATCATCATCATCATCTCATCATGATATCATCATCATCTCATCATGATATCATCAGCATCATCATCATCATCATCTCATCATGATATCATCATCATCATCATCATCATCATCATCATCATCATCTCATCATGATATCATCATCATCATCATCATCTCATCATTATATCATCATCATCATCATCATCATCATCATCTCATCATGATATCATCATCATCTCATCATGATATCATCATCATGATATCATCATCATCTCATCATGATATCATCATCATCTCATCATGATATCATCATCATCATCATCTCATCACGATATCATCATCATCAGCTCATCATGGTATCATCATCATCTCATCATGACATCATCATCATCTCATCATTATATCATCATCATCATCATCTCATCATGATTTCATCATCATGATATCATCATCATCATCTCATCATGATATCATCATCATCATCTCATCATTATATCATCATCATCATCATCATCATCATCTCATCATGATATCATCATCATCTCATCATGATATCATCATCATCTCATCATGATATCATCATCATCTCATCATGATATCATAAGCATCATCATCATCATCATCATCATCATCATCATCATCATCATCATCATCATCTCATCATGATATCATCATCCTCATCTCATCATGATATCATCATCATCATCATCTCATCATTATATCATCATCATCATCTCATCATGATATCATCATCATCATCTCATCATGTTATCATCATCATCATCTCATCATGATATCATCATCATCATCATCATCTCATCATGATATCATCATCATGATATCATCATCATCATCTCATCATCATGATATCATCATGATATCATCATCATCATCATCATCATCATCATCATCATCATCATCATCTCATCATGATATCATCATCATGATATCATCATCATCTCATCATGATATCTTCATCATCACATCATGATATCATCATCATAATATCATCATCATCTCATCATGATATCATCATCCTCATCTCATCATGATATCATCATCATCATCATCTCATCATTATATCATCATCATCATCATCATCATCATCTCATCATGATATCATCATCATCTCATCATGATATCATCATCATGATATCATCATCATCTCATCATGATATCATCATCATCTCATCATGATATCATCATCATCATCATCTTATCACGATATCATCATCATCAGCTCATCATGGTATCATCATCATCTCATCATGACATCATCATCATCTCATCATTATATCATCATCATCATCATCATCTCATCATGATTTCATCATCATGATATCATCATCATCATCTCATCATGATATCATCATCATCATCTCATCATTATATCATCATCATCATCATCATCATCATCTCATCATGATATCATCATCATCTCATCATGATATCATCATCATCTCATCATGATATCATCATCATCTCATCATGATATCATAAGCATCATCATCATCATCATCATCATCATCATCATCATCATCATCATCATCTCATCATGATATCATCATCCTCATCTCATCATGATATCATCATCATCATCATCTCATCATTATATCATCATCATCATCATCATCATCATCATCTCATCATGATATCATCATCATCTCATCATGATATCATCATCATGATATCATCATCATCTCATCATGATATCATCATCATCTCATCATGATATCATCATCATCATCATCTCATCACGATATCATCATCATCAGCTCATCATGGTATCATCATCATCTCATCATGACATCATCATCATCTCATCATTATATCATCATCATCATCATCATCTCATCATGATTTCATCATCATGATATCATCATCATCATCTCATCATGATATCATCATCATCATCTCATCATTATATCATCATCATCATCATCATCATCATCATCATCTCATCATGATATCATCATCATCTCATCATGATATCATCATCATCATCATCATCATCATCATCATCATCTCATCATGATATCATCATCATCATCATCATCATCATCTCATCATGATATCATCATCATCTCATCATGATATCATCATCATCATCTCATCATGATATCATCATCATCTCATCATGATATCATCATCATAATATCATCATCATCTCATCATGATATCATCATCATCATCATCATCATCATCATCATCTCATCATGATATCATCATCATCATCTCATCATGATATCATCATCATCATCTCATCATGTTATCATCATCATCATCTCATCATGATATCATCATCATCATCATCATCATCATCTCATCATGATATCATCATCATCATCATCTCATCATGATATCATCATCATCATCTCATCAGGATATCATCATCATCATCTCATCATGTTATCATCATCATCATCTCATCATGCTATCATCATCATCATCATCATCATCATCATCTCATCATGATATCATCATCATGATATCATCATCATCATCTCATCATGATATCATCATCATCATCATCATCTCATCATGATATCATCATCATGATATCATCATCATCATCTCATCATATCATCATCATGATATCATCATCATCATCTCATGATATCATCATCATGATATCATCATCATCATCTCATCATGTTATCATCATCATCATCTCATCATGATATCATCATCATCATCATCATCATCATCATCATCTCATCATGATATCATCATCATGATATCATCATCATCATCTCATCATATCATCATCATGATATCATCATCATCATCATCATCTCATGATATCATCATCATGATATCATCATCATCATCTCATCATCATGATATCATCATGATATCATCATCATCATCATCTCATCATGATATCATCATCATCATCTCATCATGATATCATCATCATCATCTCATCATGTTATCATCATCATCATCTCATCATGATATCATCATCATCATCATCATCTCATCATGATATCATCATCATGATATCATCATCATCATCTCATCATCATGATATCATCATGATATCATCATCATCATCATCATCATCATCATCATCATCATCATCATCTCATCATGATATCATCATCATGATATCATCATCATCTCATCATGATATCTTCATCATCACATCATGATATCATCATCATAATATCATCATCATCTCATCATGATATCATCATCATGATATCATCATCATCTTATCATGATATCATCATCATCATCTCATCATGATATCATCATCATCATCTCATCATTATATCATCATCATCATCATCATCATCATCTCATCATGATATCATCATCATCTCATCATGATATCATCATCATCTCATCATGATATCATCATCATCTCATCATGATATCATCAGCATCATCATCATCATCATCATCATCATCATCATCATCATCATCATCATCTCATCATGATATCATCATCCTCATCTCATCATGATATCATCATCATCATCATCTCATCATTATATCATCATCATCATCATCATCATCATCATCTCATCATGATATCATCATCATCTCATCATGATATCATCATCATGATATCATCATCATCTCATCATGATATCATCATCATCTCATCATGATATCATCATCATCATCATCTTATCACGATATCATCATCATCAGCTCATCATGGTATCATCATCATCTCATCATGACATCATCATTATCTCATCATTATATCATCATCATCATCATCATCTCATCATGATTTCATCATCATGATATCATCATCATCATCTCATCATGATATCATCATCATCATCTCATCATTATATCATCATCATCATCATCATCATCATCATCATCTCATCATGATATCATCATCATCTCATCATGATATCATCATCATCATCATCATCATCATCATCATCATCTCATCATGATATCATCATCATCATCATCATCATCATCTCATCATGATATCATCATCATCTCATCATGATATCATCATCATCATCTCATCATGATATCATCATCATCTCATCATGATATCATCATCATAATATCATCATCATCTCATCATGATATCATCATCATCATCATCATCATCTCATCATGATATCATCATCATCATCTCATCATGATATCATCATCATCATCTCATCATGTTATCATCATCATCATCTCATCATGATATCATCATCATCATCATCATCATCTCATCATGATATCATCATCATCATCATCTCATCATGATATCATCATCATCATCTCATCAGGATATCATCATCATCATCTCATCATGTTATCATCATCATCATCTCATCATGCTATCATCATCATCATCATCATCATCATCATCTCATCATGATATCATCATCATGATATCATCATCATCATCTCATCATGATATCATCATCATCATCATCATCTCATCATGATATCATCATCATGATATCATCATCATCATCTCATCATATCATCATCATGATATCATCATCATCATCTCATGATATCATCATCATGATATCATCATCATCATCTCATCATGTTATCATCATCATCATCTCATCATGATATCATCATCATCATCATCATCATCATCATCTCATCATGATATCATCATCATGATATCATCATCATCATCTCATCATATCATCATCATGATATCATCATCATCATCATCATCTCATGATATCATCATCATGATATCATCATCATCATCTCATCATCATGATATCATCATGATATCATCATCATCATCATCATCTCATCATGATATCATCATCATCATCTCATCATGATATCATCATCATCATCTCATCATGTTATCATCATCATCATCTCATCATGATATCATCATCATCATCATCATCATCTCATCATGATATCATCATCATGATATCATCATCATGATATCATCATCATCATCTCATCATCATGATATCATCATGATATCATCATCATCATCATCATCATCATCATCATCATCATCATCTCATCATGATATCATCATCATGATATCATCATCATCTCATCATGATATCTTCATCATCACATCATGATATCATCATCATAATATCATCATCATCTCATCATGATATCATCATCATGATATCATCATCATCTTATCATGATATCATCATCATCATCATCATCTCATCATGATACCATCATCATCAGCTCATCATGATATCATCATCTCATCATGATATCATCATCATCATCATCATCATCTCATCATGATATCATCATCATCATCTCATCATGATATCATCATCATAATATCATCATGTTATCATCATCATCATCTCATCATGAGATCATCATCATCATCATCATCATCTTTATCATCATCTAATCATAATATCATCATCATCTCATCATGATATCATCATCATCATCTCATCATGATATCATCATCATCATCTCATCATGATATCATCATCATCATCATCTCATCATGTTATCATCATCATCATCATCATCATCATCATCTCATCATGATATCATCATCATCATCATCATCATCATCATCATCATCATCTCATCATGATATCATCATCATGATATCATCATCATCATCATCATCTCATCATGATATCATCATCATGATATCATCATCATCATCATCTCATCACGATATCATCATCATCATCTCATCATATCATCAACATCATCTCATCATGATATCATCATCATGATATCATCATCATCATCTCATGATATCATCATCATGATATCATCATCATCATCTCATCATGTTATCATCATCATCATCTCATCATGATATCATCATCATCATCATCATCATCATCATCATCTCATCATGATATCATCATCATGATATCATCATCATCATCTCATCATATCATCATCATGATATCATCATCATCATCTCATCATCATGATATCATCATGATATCATCATCATCATCATCTCATCATGATATCATCATCATGATATCATCATCATCATCTCATCATATCATCATCATGATATCATCATCATCATCTCATCATCATGATATCATCATGATATCATCATCATCATCATCTCATCATGATATCATCATCATCATCTCATCATGATATCATCATCATCATCATCTCATCATGTTATCATCATCATCATCTCATCATGATATCATCATCATCATCATCTCATCATGATATCATCATCATGATATCATCATCATCATCTCATCATCATGATATCATCATGATATCATCTTCATCATCATCATCATCATCATCTCATCATGATATCATCTTCATCATCATCATCATCATCATCTCATCATGATATCATCATCATGATATCATCATCATCTCATCATGATATCTTCATCATCACATCATGATATCATCATCATAATATCATCATCATCTCATCATGATATCATCATCATGATATCATCATCATCTTATCATGATATCATCATCATCATCATCATCATCTCATCATGATACCATCATCATCAGCTCATCATGATATCATCATCTCATCATGATATCATCATCATCATCATCATCATCTCATCATGATATCATCATCATCATCTCATCATGATATCATCATCATAATATCATCATGTTATCATCATCATCATCTCATCATGAGATCATCATCATCATCATCATCATCATTATCATCATCTAATCAAAATATCATCATCATCTCATCATGATATCATCATCATCATCTCATCATGATATCATCATCATCATCTCATCATGATATCATCATCATCATCATCTCATCATGTTATCATCATCATCATCATCATCATCATCTCATCATGATATCATCATCATCATCATCATCATCATCATCATCATCTCATCATGATATCATCATCATGATATCATCATCATCATCATCATCATCTCATCATGATATCATCATCATGATATCATCATCATCATCATCTCATCACGATATCATCATCATCAGCTCATCATGGTATCATCATCATCTCATCATATCATCAACATCATCTCATCATGATATCATCATCATGATATCATCATCATCATCATCATCTCATCATGATATCATCATCATCATCTCATCATTATATCATCATTATCATCATCATCTCATCATGATATCATCAAGATATCATCATTATCATCTCATCATGATATCATTATCATCATCATCATCATCATCTCATCATGATATCATCATCATCATCATCATCATCATCATCTCATCATGATATCATCATCATCATCATCTCATCATGATATCATCATCATCATCATCTCATCATGATATCATCATCATCATCATCTCATCATGATATCATCATCATCATCATCTCATCATGATATCATCATCATTATCATCATCATCACATCATTATATCATCATCATCATCATCATCTCATCATGATATCATCATCATCTCATCATGATATCATCATCATCTCATCATGATATCATCATCATTATCATCATCATCACATCATTATATCATCATCATCATCATCATCATCTCATCATGATATCATCATCATCTCATCATGATATCATCATCATCATCATCATCATCATCATCATCTCATCATGATATCATCATCATCATCTCATCATATCATCATCATGATATCATCATCATCATCATCTCATGATATCATCATCATGATATCATCATCATCATCTCATCATCATGATATCATCATGATATCATCATCATCATCATCTCATCATGATATCATCATCATCATCTCATCATGATATCATCATCATCATCTCATCATGTTATCATCATCATCATCTCATCATGATATCATCATCATCATCATCATCATATCATCATGATATCATCATCATGATATCATCATCATCATCTCATCATCATGATATCATCATGATATCATCATCATCATCATTATCATCATCATCTCATCATGATATCATCATCATGATATCATCATCATCTCATCATGATATCTTCATCATCACATCATGATATCATCATCATAATATCATCATC
>JAYKOZ010000093.1:582500-592500 GCA_036172795.1 Pelodytes ibericus
ATCATCATCATCATCATCTCATCATGATATCATCATCATCTCATCATGATATCATCATCATCATCCTCATCATCATCTCATCATGATATCATCATCATCATCATCATCATCATCATCTCATCATGATATCATCATCGTCATCATCTCATCATGTTATCATCATCATCATCTCACCATGATATCATCATCATCATCTCATTATGATATCATCATCATGATATCATCATCATCATCATCTCATCATGATATCATCATCATCATCTCATCATGATATCTTCATCATTATATCATAATCATGACATCATCATCATCATCATCATCATCATCATCATCATCTCATCATGATATCATCATCATCTCATCATGATATCATCATCATCTCATCATGATATCATCATCATCTCATCATGATATCATCATCATGATATCATCATCATCTCATCACGATATCATCATCATCAGCTCATCATGATATCATCATCATCTCATCATATCATCAACATCATCTCATCATGATATCATCATCATGATATCATCATCATCATCTCATCATGATATCATCATCTCATCATTATATCATCATCATCATCATCATCATCTCATCATGATATCATCATCATCTCATCATGATATCATCATCATCATCATCATCATCATCATCATCATCATCATCATCATCTCATCATGATATCATCATCATCTTATCACGATATCATCATCATCATCATCATCATCTCATCATGATATCACCAACATCATCCTCTCATCATTATATCATCATCATCATCTCATCATGATATCATCATCATGATATCATCATCATCATCATCTCATCATGATATCATCATCATCATCATCATCTCATCATGATATCATCATCATCATCATCATCTCATCATGATATCATCATCATGATATCATCATTATCATCTCATCATTATATCATCATCATCATCATCATCTCATCATTATATCAACATCATCTCATCATGATATCATCATGATATCATCATCATCATCTCATCATGATATCATCATCATCATCATCATCATCATCTCATCATGATATCATCATCATCATCATCATATCATCATTATATCATCATCATCATCTCATCATGATATCATCATCATGATATCATCATCATCATCATCTCATCATGATATCATCATCATCATCATCATCTCATCATGCTATCATCATCATCTCATAATGTTATCATCATCATCATCATCATCATCATCATCTCATCATGATATCATCATCATCTCATCATGATATCATCATCATCATCTCATCATGATATCATCATCATCATCATCATCATCATCTCATCATGATATCATCATCATCATCATCATATCATCATTATATCATCATCATCATCTCATCATGATATCATCATCATGATATCATCATCATCATCATCTCATCATGATATCATCATCATCATCATCATCTCATCATGCTATCATCATCATCATCATCTCATAATGTTATCATCATCATCATCATCATCATCTCATCATGATATCATCATCATCTCATCATGATATCATCATCATCTCATCATGATATCATCATCATGATATCATCATCATCATCTCATCACGATATCATCATCATCAGCTCATCATGGTATCATCATCATCTCATCATGATATCATCATCATCTCATCATCATCTCATCATGATATCATCATCATCTCATCATGATATCATCATCATCTCATCATGATATCATCATCATGATATCATCATCATCATCTCATCACGATATCATCATCATCAGCTCATCATGGTATCATCATCATCTCATCATGATATCATCATCATCTCATCATTATATCATCATCATCATCATCATCTCATCCTGATATCATCATCATCTCATCATGATATCATCATGATATCATCATTATCATCTCATCATTATATCATCATCATCATCATCATCATCATCATCATCATCTCATCATTATATCATCATCATCTCATCATGATATCATCATGATATCATCATCATCATCTCATCATGAAATCATCATCATCATCATCTCATCATGATATCATCATCATCATCATATCATCATGATATCATCATCATCTCATCATGATATCATCATCATCATCTCATCATGATATCATCATCATATCATCATCATATCATCATCATCATCTCATCATGATATCATCATCATGACATCATCATCAGCATCATCACCTCATCATGATATCATCATCATGATATCATCATCATCATCATCATGATATCATCATCATAATATCATCATCATCTCATCATGATATCATCATCATGATATCATCATCATCTTATCATGATATCATCATCATCATCATCATCATCTCATCATGATACCATCATCATCAGCTCATCATGATATCATCATCTCATCATGATATCATCATCATCATCATCATCTCATCATGATATCATCATCATCATCATCTCATCATGATATCATCATCACCATCATCTCATCATGATATCATCATCATCTCATCATGATATCATCATCATGATATCATCATCATCATCATCTCATCATGATATCATCATCATCATCATCTCATCATGATATCATCATCATTATCATCATCATCTCATCATTATATCATCATCATTATATCATCATCATCATCATCATCTCATCATGATATCATCATCATGATATCATCATCATCATCATCTCATCACGATATCATCATCATCAGCTCATCATGGTATCATCATCATCTCATCATGACATCATCATCATCATCTCATCATTATATCATCATCATCATCATCATCTCATCATGATATCATCATCATGATATCATCATCATCATCATCTCATCATGATATCATCATCATCATCATCTCATCATTATATCATCATCATCATCATCATCATCATCATCTCATCATGATATCATCATCATCTCATCATGATATCATCATCATGATATCATCATCATCTCATCATGATATCATCATCATCTCATCATGATATCATCAGCATCATCATCATCATCATCATCATCATCTCATCATGATATCATCATCATCTCATCATGATATCATCAGCATCATCATCATCATCATCTCATCATGATATCATCATCATCATCATCATCATCATCATCATCTCATCATGATATCATCATCATCATCATCATCTCATCATTATTTCATCATCATCATCATCATCATCATCATCATCTCATCATGATATCATCATCATCTCATCATGATATCATCATCTTGATATCATCATCATCTCATCATGATATCATCATCATCTCATCATGATATCATCATCATCATCATCATCTCATCACGATATCATCATCATCAGCTCATCATGGTATCATCATCATCTCATCATGACATCATCATCATCTCATCATTATATCATCATCATCATCATCTCATCATGATTTCATCATCATGATATCATCATCATCATCTCATCATGATATCATCATCATCATCTCATCATTATATCATCATCATCATCATCATCATCATCTCATCATGATATCATCATCATCTCATCATGATATCATCAGCATCATCATCATCATCATCATCATCATCATCATCATCATCATCTCATCATGATATCATCATCCTCATCTCATCATGATATCATCATCATCATCATCTCATCATTATATCATCATCATCATCATCATCATCATCTCATCATGATATCATCATCATCTCATCATGATATCATCATCATGATATCATCATCATCTCATCATGATATCATCATCATCTCATCATGATATCATCATCATCATCATCTCATCACGATATCATCATCATCAGCTCATCATGGTATCATCATCATCTCATCATGACATCATCATCATCTCATCATTATATCATCATCATCATCATCATCTCATCATGATTTCATCATCATGATATCATCATCATCATCTCATCATGATATCATCATCATCATCTCATCATTATATCATCATCATCATCATCATCATCATCATCTCATCATGATATCATCATCATCTCATCATGATATCATCATCATCATCATCATCATCATCATCATCATCTCATCATGATATCATCATCATCATCATCATCATCATCTCATCATGATATCATCATCATCTCATCATGATATCATCATCATCATCTCATCATGATATCATCATCATCTCATCATGATATCATCATCATAATATCATCATCATCTCATCATGATATCATCATCATCATCATCATCATCATCTCATCATGATATCATCATCATCATCTCATCATGATATCATCATCATCATCTCATCATGTTATCATCATCATCATCTCATCATGATATCATCATCATCATCATCATCATCATCATCATCTCATCATGATATCATCATCATCATCATCTCATCATGATATCATCATCATCATCTCATCAGGATATCATCATCATCATCTCATCATGTTATCATCATCATCATCTCATCATGCTATCATCATCATCATCATCATCATCATCATCATCATCATCATCTCATCATGATATCATCATCATGATATCATCATCATCATCTCATCATGATATCATCATCATCATCATCATCTCATCATGATATCATCATCATGATATCATCATCATCATCATCTCATCATATCATCATCATGATATCATCATCATCTCATGATATCATCATCATGATATCATCATCATCATCTCATCATGTTATCATCATCATCATCTCATCATGATATCATCATCATCATCATCATCATCATCATCATCATCATCTCATCATGATATCATCATCATGATATCATCATCATCATCTCATCATATCATCATCATGATATCATCATCATCATCATCATCTCATGATATCATCATCATGATATCATCATCATCATCTCATCATCATGATATCATCATGATATCATCATCATCATCATCTCATCATGATATCATCATCATCATCTCATCATGATATCATCATCATCATCTCATCATGTTATCATCATCATCATCTCATCATGATATCATCATCATCATCATCTCATCATGATATCATCATCATGATATCATCATCATCATCTCATCATCATGATATCATCATGATATCATCATCATCATCATCATCATCATCATCATCTCATCATGATATCATCATCATGATATCATCATCATCTCATCATGATATCTTCATCATCACATCATGATATCATCATCATAATATCATCATCATCTCATCATGATATCATCATCATGATATCATCATCATCTTATCATGATATCATCATCATCATCATCATCATCTCATCATGATACCATCATCATCAGCTCATCATGATATCATCATCTCATCATGATATCATCATCATCATCATCATCATCTCATCATGATATCATCATCATCATCTCATCATGATATCATCATCATAATATCATCATGTTATCATCATCATCATCTCATCATGAGATCATCATCATCATCATCATCATCTTTATCATCATCTAATCATAATATCATCATCATCTCATCATGATATCATCATCATCATCTCATCATGATATCATCATCATCATCTCATCATGATATCATCATCATCATCATCTCATCATGTTATCATCATCATCATCATCATCTCATCATGATATCATCATCATCATCATCATCATCATCTCATCATGATATCATCATCATGATATCATCATCATCATCATCATCATCTCATCATGATATCATCATCATGATATCATCATCATCATCATCTCATCACGATATCATCATCATCAGCTCATCATGGTATCATCATCATCTCATCATATCATCAACATCATCTCATCATGATATCATCATCATCATCATCTCATCATGTTATCATCATCATCATCTCATCATGATATCATCATCATCATCATCATCATCATCATCATCTCATCATGATATCATCATCATGATATCATCATCATCATCTCATCATATCATCATCATGATATCATCATCATCATCATCATCTCATGATATCATCATCATGATATCATCATCATCATCTCATCATCATGATATCATCATGATATCATCATCATCATCATCTCATCATGATATCATCATCATCATCTCATCATGATATCATCATCATCATCTCATCATGTTATCATCATCATCATCTCATCATGATATCATCATCATCATCATCTCATCATGATATCATCATCATGATATCATCATCATCATCTCATCATCATGATATCATCATGATATCATCATCATCATCATCATCATCATCATCATCATCTCATCATGATATCATCATCATGATATCATCATCATCTCATCATGATATCTTCATCATCACATCATGATATCATCATCATAATATCATCATCATCTCATCATGATATCATCATCATGATATCATCATCATCTTATCATGATATCATCATCATCATCATCATCATCTCATCATGATACCATCATCATCAGCTCATCATGATATCATCATCTCATCATGATATCATCATCATCATCATCATCATCTCATCATGATATCATCATCATCATCTCATCATGATATCATCATCATAATATCATCATGTTATCATCATCATCATCTCATCATGAGATCATCATCATCATCATCATCATCTTTATCATCATCTAATCATAATATCATCATCATCTCATCATGATATCATCATCATCATCTCATCATGATATCATCATCATCATCTCATCATGATATCATCATCATCATCATCTCATCATGTTATCATCATCATCATCATCATCTCATCATGATATCATCATCATCATCATCATCATCATCATCTCATCATGATATCATCATCATGATATCATCATCATCATCATCATCATCTCATCATGATATCATCATCATGATATCATCATCATCATCATCTCATCACGATATCATCATCATCAGCTCATCATGGTATCATCATCATCTCATCATATCATCAACATCATCTCATCATGATATCATCATCATCATCATCTCATCATGTTATCATCATCATCATCATCATCATCATCATCATCTCATCATGATATCATCATCATCATCATCATCATCATCATCATCTCATCATGATATCATCATCATCATCATCTCATGATATCATCATCATGATATCATCATCATCATCTCATCATGTTATCATCATCATCATCTCATCATGATATCATCATCATCATCATCATCATCATCATCTCATCATGATATCATCATCATGATATCATCATCATCATCTCATCATATCATCATCATGATATCATCATCATCATCATCATCTCATGATATCATCATCATGATATCATCATCATCATCTCATCATCATGATATCATCATGATATCATCATCATCATCATCTCATCATGATATCATCATCATCATCTCATCATGATATCATCATCATCATCTCATCATGTTATCATCATCATCATCTCATCATGATATCATCATCATCATCATCTCATCATGATATCATCATCATGATATCATCATCATCATCTCATCATCATGATATCATCATGATATCATCATCATCATCATCATCATCATCATCATCATCATCTCATCATGATATCATCATCATGATATCATCATCATCTCATCATGATATCTTCATCATCACATCATGATATCATCATCATAATATCATCATCATCTCATCATGATATCATCATCATGATATCATCATCATCTTATCATGATATCATCATCATCATCATCATCATCTCCTCATGATACCATCATCATCAGCTCATCATGATATCATCATCTCATCATGATATCATCATCATCATCATCATCATCTCATCATGATATCATCATCATCATCTCATCATGATATCATCATCATAATATCATCATGTTATCATCATCATCATCTCATCATGAGATCATCATCATCATCATCATCATCATCATTATCATCATCTAATCATAATATCATCATCATCTCATCATGATATCATCATCATCATCTCATCATGATATCATCATCATCATCTCATCATGATATCATCATCATCATCATCTCATCATGTTATCATCATCATCATCATCATCTCATCATGATATCATCATCATCATCATCATCATCATCATCATCATCATCTCATCATGATATCATCATCATGATATCATCATCATCATCATCATCATCTCATCATGATATCATCATCATGATATCATCATCATCATCATCTCATCACGATATCATCATCATCAGCTCATCATGGTATCATCATCATCTCATCATATCATCAACATCATCTCATCATGATATCATCATCATGATATCATCATCATCATCATCATCTCATCATGATATCATCATCATCATCTCATCATTATATCATCATTATCATCATCATCTCATCATGATATCATCAAGATATCATCATTATCATCTCATCATGATATCATTATCATCATCATCATCATCATCTCATCATGATATCATCATCATCATCATCATCATCATCTCATCATGATATCATCATCATCATCATCTCATCATGATATCATCATCATCATCATCTCATCATGATATCATCATCATTATCATCATCATCACATCATTATATCATCATCATCATCATCATCATCTCATCATGATATCATCATCATCTCATCATGATATCATCATCATCTCATCATGATATCATCATCATTATCATCATCATCACATCATTATATCATCATCATCATCATCATCATCTCATCATGATATCATCATCATCTCATCATGATATCATCATCATCATCATCATCATCATCATCTCATCATGATATCATCATCATGATATCATCATCATCATCTCATCATATCATCATCATGATATCATCATCATCATCATCTCATGATATCATCATCATGATATCATCATCATCATCTCATCATCATGATATCATCATGATATCATCATCATCATCATCTCATCATGATATCATCATCATCATCTCATCATGATATCATCATCATCATCTCATCATGTTATCATCATCATCATCTCATCATGATATCATCATCATCATCATCATCATCTCATCATGATATCATCATCATGATATCATCATCATCATCTCATCATCATGATATCATCATGATATCATCATCATCATCATCATCATCATCATCTCATCATGATATCATCATCATGATATCATCATCATCTCATCATGATATCTTCATCATCACATCATGATATCATCATCATAATATCATCATCATCTCATCATGATATCATCATCATGATATCATCATCATCTTATCATGATATCATCATCATCATCATCATCATCTCATCATCATCATCATCATCATCTCATCATGATACCATCATCATCAGCTCATCATGATATCATCATCTCATCATGATATCATCATCATCATCATCATCATCTCATCATGATATCATCATCATCATCTCATCATGATATCATCATCATCATCTCATCATGTTATCATCATCATCATCTCATCATGATATCATCATCATCATCATCATCATCATCATTATCATCATCTAATCATAATATCATCATCATCTCATCATGATATCATCATCATCATCTCATCATGATATCATCATCATCATCTCATCATGATATCATCATCATCATCATCTCATCATGTTATCATCATCATCATCATCATCATCATCTCATCATGATATCATCATCATCATCATCATCATCATCATCATCATCATCATCATCATCTCATCATGATATCATCATCATGATATCATCATCATCATCATCATCATCATCTCATCATGATATCATCATCATGATATCATCATCATCATCATCTCATCACGATATCATCATCATCAGCTCATCATGGTATCATCATCATCTCATCATATCATCAACATCATCTCATCATGATATCATCATCATGATATCATCATCATCATCATCATCTCATCATGATATCATCATCATCATCTCATCATTAT
>JAYKOZ010000093.1:607500-610000 GCA_036172795.1 Pelodytes ibericus
TCATCATCATCATCATCTCATCATGATATCATCATCATCATCATCTCATGATATCATCATCATGATATCATCATCATCATCTCATCATGTTATCATCATCATCATCTCATCATGATATCATCATCATCATCATCATCATCATCATCTCATCATGATATCATCATCATGATATCATCATCATCATCTCATCATATCATCATCATGATATCATCATCATCATCATCATCTCATGATATCATCATCATGATATCATCATCATCATCTCATCATCATGATATCATCATGATATCATCATCATCATCATCTCATCATGATATCATCATCATCATCTCATCATGATATCATCATCATCATCTCATCATGTTATCATCATCATCATCTCATCATGATATCATCATCATCATCATCTCATCATGATATCATCATCATGATATCATCATCATCATCTCATCATCATGATATCATCATGATATCATCATCATCATCATCATCATCATCATCATCTCATCATGATATCATCATCATGATATCATCATCATCTCATCATGATATCTTCATCATCACATCATGATATCATCATCATAATATCATCATCATCTCATCATGATATCATCATCATGATATCATCATCATCTTATCATGATATCATCATCATCATCATCATCATCTCATCATGATACCATCATCATCAGCTCATCATGGTATCATCATCATCTCATCATATCATCAACATCATCTCATCATGATATCATCATCATGATATCATCATCATCATCATCATCTCATCATGATATCATCATCATCATCTCATCATTATATCATCATTATCATCATCATCTCATCATGATATCATCAAGATATCATCATTATCATCTCATCATGATATCATTATCATCATCATCATCATCATCTCATCATGATATCATCATCATCATCATCATCATCATCTCATCATGATATCATCATCATCATCATCTCATCATGATATCATCATCATCATCATCTCATCATGATATCATCATCATTATCATCATCATCACATCATTATATCATCATCATCATCATCATCATCTCATCATGATATCATCATCATCTCATCATGATATCATCATCATCTCATCATGATATCATCATCATTATCATCATCATCACATCATTATATCATCATCATCATCATCATCATCATCTCATCATGATATCATCATCATCTCATCATGATATCATCATCATCATCATCATCATCATCATCATCTCATCATGATATCATCATCATGATATCATCATCATCATCTCATCATATCATCATCATGATATCATCATCATCATCATCTCATGATATCATCATCATGATATCATCATCATCATCTCATCATCATGATATCATCATGATATCATCATCATCATCATCTCATCATGATATCATCATCATCATCTCATCATGATATCATCATCATCATCTCATCATGTTATCATCATCATCATCTCATCATGATATCATCATCATCATCATCATCATCTCATCATGATATCATCATCATGATATCATCATCATCATCTCATCATCATGATATCATCATGATATCATCATCATCATCATCATCATCATCATCTCATCATGATATCATCATCATGATATCATCATCATCTCATCATGATATCTTCATCATCACATCATGATATCATCATCATAATATCATCATCATCTCATCATGATATCATCATCATGATATCATCATCATCTTATCATGATATCATCATCATCATCATCATCATCTCATCATCATCATCATCATCATCTCATCATGATACCATCATCATCAGCTCATCATGATATCATCATCTCATCATGATATCATCATCATCATCATCATCATCTCATCATGATATCATCATCATCATCTCATCATGATATCATCATCATCATCTCATCATGTTATCATCATCATCATCTCATCATGATATCATCATCATCATCATCATCATCATCATTATCATCATCTAATCATAATATCATCATCATCTCATCATGATATCATCATCATCATCTCATCATGATATCATCATCATCATCTCATCATGATATCATCATCATCATCATCTCATCATGTTATCATCATCATCATCATCATAATCATCTCATCATGATATCATCATCATCATCATCATCATCATCATCATCATCATCATCATCATCTCATCATGATATCATCATCATGATATCATCATCATCATCATCATCATCATCTCATCATGATATCATCATCATGATATCATCATCATCATCATCTCATCACGATATCATCATCATCAGCTCATCATGGTATCATCATCATCTCATCATATCATCAACATCATCTCATCATGATATCATCATCATGATATCATCATCATCATCATCATCTCATCATGATATCATCATCATCATCTCATCATTATATCATCATTATCATCATCATCTCATCATGATATCATCAAGATATCATCATTATCATCTCATCAT
>JAYKOZ010000093.1:615000-620000 GCA_036172795.1 Pelodytes ibericus
CTCATCATGATATCATCATCATCATCTCATCATGATATCATCATCATATCATCATCATATCATCATCATCATCTCATCATGATATCATCATCATGACATCATCATCAGCATCATCACCTCATCATGATATCATCATCATGATATCATCATCATCATCATCATCTCATCCTGATATCATCATCATCATCATCTCATCATGATATCATCATCATCTCATCATGATATCATCATCATCATCTCATCATGATATGATCATCATGATATCATCATCATGATATCATCATCATCATCATCATCATCATCTCATCATGATATCATCATCATCATCATCATCATCATCATCATCATCATCATCATCATGATATCATCATCATCATCTCATCATGATATCATCATCATGATATCATCATCATGATATCATCATCATCATCTCATCATGATATCATCATCATCATCTCATCATGATATCATCATCATGATATCATCATCATTATCTTCATCATCTCAACATGATATCATCATCATGATATCATAATCATGATATCATCATCATCATCTCATCATGATATCATCATCATCATCATCATCATCATCTCATCATGATATCATCATCATCATCTCATCATGATATCATCATCATGATATCATCATCATGATATCATCATCATCATCTCATCATGATATCATCATCATCATCTCATCATGATATCATCATCATGATATCATCATCATTATCTTCATCATCTCAACATGATATCATCATCATGATATCATAATCATGATATCATCATCATCTCATCATGATATCATCATCATCTCATCATGATATCATCATCATCATCATCATCATATCATCATGATATCATCATCATCTTATCACGATATCATCATCATCACCATCATCATCTCATCATGATATCATCATCATCATCTCATCATGATATCATCATCATGATATCATCATCATCTTATCATGATATCATCATCATCATCATCATCATCTCATCATGATACCATCATCATCATCTCATCATGATATCATCATCATGATATCATCATCATCATCTCATCATGATATCATAATCATCTTATCATGATATCATCATCATCATCATCATCATCTCATCATGATACCATCATCATCAGCTCATCACGATATCATCATCTCATCATGATATCATCATCATCATCATCATCATCATCTCGTCATGATATCATCATCATCATCATCTCATCATGATATCATCATCACCATCATCTCATCATGATATCATCATCATCTCATCATGATATCATCATCATGATATCATCATCATCATCATCATCTCATCATGATATCATCATCATCATCATCATCATCTCATCATGATATCATCATCATTATCATCATCATCTCATCATTATATCATCATCATTATATCATCATCATCATCATCTCATCATGATATCATCATCATTATCATCATCATCATCATCTGATCACGATATCATCATCATCAGCTCATCATGGTATCATCATCATCTCATCATGACATCATCATCATCTTATCATTATATCATCATCATCATCATCATCTCATCATGATTTCATCATCATGATATCATCATCATCATCTCATCATGATATCATCATCATCATCTCATCATTATATCATCATCATCATCATCATCTCATCATGATATCATCATCATCATCATCATCATCTCATCATGATATCATCATCATCATCTCATCATTATATCATCATTATCATCATCATCTCATCATGATATCATCAAGATATCATCATTATCATCTCATCATGATATCATCATCATCATCATCATCATCATCATCATCTCATCATGATATCATCATCATCATCATCATCTCATCATGATATCATCATCATCATCTCATCATTATATCATCATTATCATCATCATCTCATCATGATATCATCAAGATATCATCATTATCATCTCTTCATGATATCATCATCATCATCATCATCATCATCATCATCTCATCATGATATCATCATCATCATCATCATCATCATCTCATCATGATATCATCATCATCATCATCACATCATTATATCATCATCATCATCATCCTCATCATCTCATCATGATATCATCATCATCTCATCATGATATCATCATCATCTCATCACGATATCATCATCATCAGCTCATCATGGTATCATCATCATCTCATCATGATATCATCATCATCTCATCATTATATCATCATCATCATCATCATCTCATCATGATATCATCATCATCTCATCATGATATCATCATCATCATCCTCATCATCATCTCATCATGATATCATCATCATCATCTCATAATGATATCATCATCATCATCATCTCATCATGTTATCATCATCATCATCTCACCATGATATCATCATCATCATCTCATCATGATATCATCATCATGATATCATCATCATCATCATCTCATCATGATATCATCATCATCATCTCATCATGATATCCTCATCATTATATCATAATCATGACATCATCATCATCATCATCATCATCATCTCATCATGATATCATCATCATCTCATCATGATATCATCATCATCATCATCATCTCATCATGATATCATCATCATCTCATCATGATATCATCATCATGATATCATCATCATCTCATCACGATATCATCATCATCAGCTCATCATGATATCATCATCATCTCATCATATCATCAACATCATCTCATCATGATATCATCATCATGATATCATCATCATCATCATCATCTCATCATGATATCATCATCATCTCATCATGATATCATCATCATCTCATCATGATATCATCATCATCATCGTCATCTCATCATGATATCATCATCATCATCATCAACATCATCATCATCATCATCTCATCATTATATCATCATCATCTCATCATGATATCATCATCATGATATCATCATCATCATCATCATCTTATCATGATATCATCATCATCATCATCATCATCATTATCATCATCTAATCATAATATCATCATCATCTCATCATGATGTCATCATCATCATCTCATCATGATATCATCATCATCATCTCATCATGATATCATCATCATCATCATCTCATCATGTTATCATCATCATCATCATCATCATCATCATCATCATCATCATCTCATCATGATATCATCATCATCATCATCATCATCATCATCATCATCATCTCATCATGATATCATCATCATGATATCATCATCATCATCATCATCTCATCATGATATCATCATCATGATATCATCATCATCATCATCTCATCACGATATCATCATCATCAGCTCATCATGGTATCATCATCATCTCATCATATCATCAACATCATCTCATCATGATATCATCATCATGATATCATCATCATCATCATCATCATCATCTCATCATGATATCATCATCATCATCATCATCATCATCTCATCATGATATCATCATCATCATCATCATCATCTCATCATGATATCATCATCATCTCATCATGATATCATCATCATCATCATCTCATCATGATATCATCATTATTATCATCATCATCACATCATTATATCATCATCATCATCATCTCATCATGATATCATCATCATCTCATCATGATATCATCATCATCTCATCATGATATCATCATCATCAGCTCATCACGATATCATCATCATCAGCTCATCATGGTATCATCATCATCTCATCATGATATCATCATCATCTCATCATTATATCATCATCATCATCATCATCTCATCATGATATCATCATCATCTCATCATGATATCATCATCATCATCCTCATCATCATCTCATCATGATATCATCATCATCATCATCATCATCTCATCATGATATCATCATCATCATCATCTCATCATGTTATCATCATCATCATCTCACCATGATATCATCATCATCATCTCATCATGATATCATCATCATGATATCATCATCATCATCATCTCATCATGATATCATCATCATCATCTCATCATGATATCTTCATCATTATATCATAATCATGACATCATCATCATCATCATCATCATCATCATCATCATCATCATCATCATCATCTCATCATGATATCATCATCATCTCATCATGATATCATCATCATCATCATCATCTCATCATGATATCATCATCATCTCATCATGATATCATCATCATGATATCATCATCATCTCATCACGATATCATCATCATCAGCTCATCATGATATCATCATCATCTCATCATATCATCAACATCATCTCATCATGATATCATCATCATGATATCATCATCATCATCTCATCATGATATCATCATCTCATCATTATATCATCATCATCATCATCGTCTCATCATGATATCATCATCATCTCATCATGATATCATCATCATCATCATCATCATCATCATCTCATCATGATATCATCATCATCTTATCACGATATCATCATCATCATCATCATCATCATCTCATCATGATATCACCATCATCATCCTCTCATCATTATATCATCATCATCATCTCATCATGATATCATCATCATGATTTCATCATCATCATCATCTCATCATGATAGCATCATCATCATCATCTCATCATGATATCATCATCATCATCATCATCTCATCATGATATCATCATCATGATATCATCATTATCATCTCATCATTATATCATCATCATCATCATCATCTCATCATTATATCATCATCATCTCATCATGATATCATCATGATATCATCATCATCATCTCATCATGATATCATCATCATCATCATCATCATCATCATCATCTCATCATGATATCATCATCATCATCATATCATCATTATATCATCATCATCATCTCATCATGATATCATCATCATGATATCATCATCATCATCATCATCTCATCATGATATCATCATCATCATCTCATCATGCTATCATCATCATCATCATCTCATAATGTTATCATCATCATCATCATCATCATCATCAT
>JAYKOZ010000093.1:625000-637500 GCA_036172795.1 Pelodytes ibericus
TCATCATTATCATCTCATCATTATATCATCATCATCATCATCATCATCATCATCATCATCATCATCTCATCATTATATCATCATCATCTCATCATGATATCATCATCATCATCTCATCATGAAATCATCATCATCATCATCTCATCATGATATCATCATCATCATCATATCATCATGATATCATCATCATCATCTCATCATCATGATATCATCATGATATCATCATCATGATATCATCATCATCATCTCATCATATCATCATCATGATATCATCATCATCATCATCTCATGATATCATCATCATGATATCATCATCATCATCTCATCATCATGATATCATCATGATATCATCATCATCATCATCATCATCATCATCATCATCTCATCATGATATCATCATCATGATATCATCATCATCTCATCATGATATCTTCATCATCTCATCATGATATCATCATCATAATATCATCATCATCTCATCATGATATCATCATCATGATATCATCATCATCTTATCATGATATCATCATCATCATCATCATCTCATCATATTACCATCATCATCAGCTCATCATGATATCATCATCTCATCATGATATCATCATCATCATCATCATCATCTCATCATGATATCATCATCATCATCATCTCATCATGATATCATCATCACCATCATCTCATCATGATATCATCATCATCTCATCATGATATCATCATCATGATATCATCATCATCATCATCATCTCATCATGATATCATCATCATCTCATCATGATATCATCATCATTATCATCATCATCTCATCATTATATCATCATCATTATATCATCATCATCATCATCATCATCATCATCTCATCATGATTTCATCATCATGATATCATCATCATCATCATCTCATCACGATATCATCATCATCAGCTCATCATGGTATCATCATCATCTCATCATGACATCAACATCATCTCATCATTATATCATCATCATCATCATCATCTCATCATGATATCATCATCATCATCATCATCATCTCATCATGATATCATCATCATCATCATCTCATCATTATATCATCATCATCATCATCATCATCATCATCATCTCATCATGATATCATCATCATCTCATCATGATATCATCATCATGATATCATCATCATCTCATCATGATATCATCATCATCTCATCATGATATCATCAGCATCATCATCATCATCATCATCATCATCTCATCATGATATCATCATCATCTCATCATGATATCATCAGCATCATCATCATCATCATCATCATCATCTCATCATGATATCATCATCATCATCATCATCATCATCATCTCATCATGATATCATCATCATCATCATCTCATCATTATATCATCATCATCATCATCATCATCATCATCATCTCATCATGATATCATCATCATCTCATCATGATATCATCATCATGATATCATCATCATCTCATCATGATATCATCATCATCTCATCATGATATCATCATCATCATCATCTCATCACGATATCATCATCATCATCTCATCATGATATCATCATCATCTCATCATGACATCATCATCATCTCATCATTATATCATCATCATCATCATCATCATCTCATCATGATTTCATCATCATGATATCATCATCATCATCTCATCATGATATCATCATCATCATCTCATCATTATATCATCATCATCATCATCATCATCATCATCTCATCATGATATCATCATCATCTCATCATGATATCATCATCATCTCATCATGATATCATCATCATCTCATCATGATATCATCAGCATCATCATCATCATCATCTCATCATGATATCATCATCATCATCTCATCATGATATCATCATCATCATCATCTCATCATTATATCATCATCATCATCATCATCATCATCATCTCATCATGATATCATCATCATCTCATCATGATATCATCATCATGATATCATCATCATCTCATCATGATATCATCATCATCTCATCATGATATCATCATCATCATCATCTCATCATGATATCATCATCATTATCATCATCATCTCATCATTATATCATCATCATTATATCATCATCATCATCATCATCTCATCATGATATCATCATCATGATATCATCATCATCATCATCATCTCATCACGATATCATCATCATCAGCTCATCATGGTATCATCATCATCTCATCATGACATCATCATCATCTCATCATTATATCATCATCATCATCATCATTTCATCATGATATCATCATCATGATATCATCATCATCATCATCATCATATCATCATGATATCATCATCATCATCATCTCATCATTATATCATCATCATCATCATTATCATCATCATCATCTCATCATGATATCATCATCATCTCATCATGATATCATCATCATGATATCATCATCATCTCATCATGATATCATCATCATCTCATCATGATATCATCATCATCATCATCATCATCATCATCATCATCATCATCATCTCATCATGATATCATCATCATCTCATCATGATATCATCAGCATCATCATCATCATCATCATCATCATCATCTCATCATGATATCATCATCATCATCATCATCATCATCATCATAATCTCATCATGATATCATCATCATCATCATCATCATCATCATCATCATCTCATCATGATATCATCATCATCTCATCATAATATCATCATCATCTCATCATGATATCATCATCATCATCTCATCATGATATCATCATCATCATCTCATCATGATCATCTCATCATGATATCATCATCATCATCTCATCATGTTATCATCATCATCATCTCATCATGATATCATCATCATCATCATCATCATCATCTCATCATGATATCATCATCATGATATCATCATCATCATCTCATCATCATGATATCATCATCATCATCTCATGATATCATCATCATCATCTCATCATGTTATCATCATCATCATCTCATCGTGATATCATCATCATCATCATCATCATCATCTCATCATGATATCATCATCATGATATCATCATCATCATCTCATCATATCATCATCATGATATCATCATCATCATCATCTCATGATATCATCATCATGATATCATCATCATCATCTCATCATCATGAAATCATCATCATCATCTCATCATGATATCATCATCATCATTATCATCATCATCATCATCATCATCATCATCATCATCTCATCATGATATCATCATCATCTCATCATTATATCATCATCATCATCATCTCATCATGATATCATCATCATCTCATCATGATATCATCATGATATCATCATTATCATCTCATCATGATATCATCATCATCATCATCATCATCATCTCATCATGATATCATCATCATCTCATCATGATATCATCATCTCATCATCATCATCATCTCATCATGATATCATCATCACCATCATCTCATCATGATATCATCATCATCTCATCATGATATCATCATCATGATATCATCATCATCATCATCTCATCATGATATCATCATCATCATCATCTCATCATGATATCATCATCATTATCATCATCATCTCATCATTATATCATAATCATTATATCATCATCATCATCATCATCTCATCATGATATCATCATCATGATATCATCATCATCATCATCTCATCACGATATCATCATCATCAGCTCATCATGGTATCATCATCATCTCATCATGACATCATCATCATCTCATCATTATATCATCATCATCATCATCATCATCTCATCATGATATCATCATCATGATATCATCATTATCATCATCATCTCATCATGATATCATCATCATCATCATCTCATCATTATATCATCATCATCATCATCATCATCATCATCATCATCATCATCATCTCATCATGATATCATCATCATCTCATCATGATATCATCATCATCTCATCATGATATCATCATCATCTCATCATGATATCATCATCATCTCATCATGATATCATCAGCATCATCATCATCATCATCATCATCATCATCATCATCATCTCATCATGATATCATCATCATCTCATCATGATATCATCAGCATCATCATCATCATCATCATCTCATCATGATATCATCATCATCATCATCTCATCATGATATCATCATCATCTCATCATGATATCATCATCATCATCATCATCTCATCATGATATCATCATCATCTCATCATGATATCATCAGCATCATCATCATCATCTCATCATGATATCATCATCATCATCATCATCATCATCATCATCATCATCATCTCATCATGATATCATCATCATCATCATCTCATCATTATATCATCATCATCATCATCATCATCTCATCATGATATCATCATCATCTCATCATGATATCATCATCATGATATCATCATCATCTCATCATGATATCATCATCATCTCATCATGATATCATCATCATCATCATCTCATCACGATATCATCATCATCAGCTCATCATGGTATCATCATCATCTCATCATGACATCATCATCATCTCATCATTATATCATCATCATCATCATCATCATCTCATCATGATTTCATCATCATGATATCATCATCATCATCTCATCATGATATCATCATCATCATCTCATCATTATATCATCATCATCATCATCATCATCTCATCATGATATCATCATCATCTCATCATCATCTCATCATGATATCATCATCATCTCATCATGATATCATCATCATCTCATCATGATATCATCATCATCTCATCATGATATCAGCAGCATCATCATCATCATCATCATCATCATCATCTCATCATGATATCATCATCATCATCATCATCTCCATCATCATCTCATCATGATATCATCATCATCTCATCATGATATCATCATCATGATATCATCATCATCTCATCATGATATCATCATCATCTCATCATGATATCATCATCATCATCATCTCATCACGATATCATCATCATCAGCTCATCATGGTATCATCATCATCTCATCATTATATCATCATCATCATCATCATCTCATCATGATTTCATCATCATGATATCATCATCATCATCTCATCATGATATCATCATCATCATCTCATCATTATATCATCATCATCATCATCATCATCATCTCATCATGATATCATCATCATCTCATCATGATATCATCATCATCTCATCATGATATCATCATCATCTCATCATGATATCATCATCATCATCATCATCATCATCATCATCATCATCATCATCATCATCATCATCATCTCATCATGATATCATCATCATCTCATCATGATATCATCAGCATCATCATCATCATCATCATCTCATCATGATATCATCATCATCATCATCATCATCATCATCATCATCTCATCATGATATCATCATCATCATCATCATCATCATCTCATCATGATATCATCATCATCTCATCATGATATCATCATCATCATCTCATCATGATATCATCATCATCTCATCATGATATCATCATCATCATCATCTCATCATAATATCATCATCATCTCATCATGATATCATCATCATCATCATCATCATCATCTCATCATGATATCATCATCATCATCTCATCATGATATCATCATCATCATCTCATCATGTTATCATCATCATCATCTCATCATGATATCATCATCATCATCATCATCATCATCATCATCTCATCATGATATCATCATCATGATATCATCATCATCATCATCTCATCATGATATCATCATCATCATCTCATCATGATATCATCATCATCATCTCATCATGTTATCATAATCATCTCATCATGATATCATCATCATCATCATCTCATCATGATATCATCATCATGATATCATCATCATCATCTCATCATATCATCATCATGATATCATCATCATCATCTCATGATATCATCATCATGATATCATCATCATCATCATCATCATCTCATCATGTTATCATCATCATCATCTCATCATGATATCATCATCATCATCATCTCATCATGATATCATCATCATGATATCATCATCATCATCTCATCATATCATCATCATGATATCATCATCATCATCATCTCATGATATCATCATCATGATATCATCATCATCATCTCATCATCATGATATCATCATGATATCATCATCATCATCATCATCATCTCATCATGATATCATCATCATCATCTCATCATGATATCATCATCATCATCTCATCATGTTATCATCATCATCATCTCATCATGATATCATCATCATCATCATCATCATCATCTCATCATGATATCATCATCATGATATCATCATCATCATCTCATCATGATATCATCATCATCATCATCATCATCATCTCATCATGATATCATCATCATGATATCATCATCATCATCTCATCATCATGATATCATCATGATATCATCATCATCATCATCATCATCATCATCATCATCATCATCATCATCTCATCATGATATCATCATCATGATATCATCATCATCTCATCATGATATCTTCATCATCACATCATGATATCATCATCATAATATCATCATCATCTCATCATGATATCATCATCATGATATCATCATCATCTTATCATGATATCATCATCATCATCATCATCTCATCATGATACCATCATCATCAGCTCATCATGATATCATCATCTCATCATGATATCATCATCATCATCATCATCATCTCATCATGATATCATCATCATCATCTCATCATGATATCATCATCATCATCTCATCATGTTATCATCATCATCATCTCATCATGATATCATCATCATCATCTCATCATGTTATCATCATCATCATCTCATCATGATATCATCATCATCATCATCATCTCATCATCATCATCTCATCATATCATCATCATGATATCATCATCATCATCATCTCATGATATCATCATCATGATATCATCATCATCATCTCATCATCATGATATCATCATGATATCATCATCATCATCATCATCATCATCATCATCATCTCATCATGATATCATCATCATGATATCATCATCTCATCATGATATCATCATCATCATCATCATCATCATCATCATCTCATCATGATATCATCATCATGATATCATCATCATGATATCATCATCATCATCTCATCATATCATCATCATGATATCATCATCATCATCATCTCATGATATCATCATCATGATATCATCATCATCATCTCATCATCATGATATCATCATGATATCATCATCATCATCATCATCATCATCATCATCATCTCATCATGATATCATCATCATCATCTCATCATGTTATCATCTTCATCATCTCATCATGATATCATCATCATCATCATCATCTCATCATGATATCATCATCATGATATCATCATCATCATCTCATCATGATATCATCATCATCATCATCATCATCTCATCATGATATCATCATCATCATCATGATATCATCATCATCATCTCATCATCATCATCTCATCATATCATCATCATGATATCATCATCATCATCATCTCATGATATCATCATCATGATATCATCATGATATCATCATCATCATCATCATCATCATCATCTCATCATGATATCATCATCATGATATCATCATCATCATCATCTCATCATGATATCATCATCATAATATCATCATCATCTCATCATGATATCATCATGATATCATCATCATCTTATCATGATATCATCATCATCATCATCATCATCTCATCATGATACCATCATCATCAGCTCATCATGATATCATCATCTCATCATGATATCATCATCATCATCATCATCATCTCATCATGATATCATCATCATCATCATCTCATCATGATATCATCATCACCATCATCTCATCATGATATCATCATCATCTCATCATGATATCATCATCATGATATCATCATCATGATATCATCATCATCATCATCATCTCATCATGATATCATCATCATCATCATCATCATCTCATCATGATATCATCATCATTATCATCATCATCTCATCATTATATCATCATCATTATATCATCATCATCATCATCATCTCATCACGATATCATCATCATCATCAGCTCATCATGGTATCATCATCATCTCATCATGACATCATCATCATCTCATCATTATATCATCATCATCATCATCTCATCATGATATCATCATCATGATATCATCATCATAATCATCATCATATCATCATGATATCATCATCATCATCATCTCATCATGATATCATCATCATGATATCATCATCATCATCTCATCATGATATCATCATCATCTCATCATGATATCATCATCATGATATCATCATCATCATCATCATATCATCATGATATCATCATCATCATCATCATCTCATCATTATATCATCATCATCATCATTAGATCATCATCATCATCTCATCATGATATCATCATCATCTCATCATGATATCATCATCATGATATCATCATCATCTCATCATGATATCATCATCATCATCATCTCATCATGATATCATCATCATCATCATCATCATCATCTCATCATGATATCATCATCATCTCATCATGATATCATCAGCATCATCATCATCATCATAATCTCATCATGATATCATCATCATCATCATCATCATCATCATCATCATCTCATCATGATATCATCATCATCATCATCATCATCATCATCATCATCATCTCATCATGATATCATCATCATCTCATCATGATATCATCAGCATCATCATCATCATCATCATCATCATCATCATCATCTCATCATGATATCATCATCATCTCATCATGATATCATCAGCATCATCATCATCATCATCATCATCTCATCATGATATCATCATCATCATCATCTCATCATGATATCATCATCATCTCATCATGATATCATCATCATCATCATCATCTCATCATGATATCATCATCATCTCATCATGATATCATCAGCATCATCATCATCATCTCATCATGATATCATCATCATCATCATCATCATCATCATCATCATCATCATCTCATCATGATATCATCATCATCATCATCTCATCATTATATCATCATCATCATCATCATCATCTCATCATGATATCATCATCATCTCATCATGATATCATCATCATGATATCATCATCATCTCATCATGATATCATCATCATCTCATCATGATATCATCATCATCATCATCTCATCACGATATCATCATCATCAGCTCATCATGGTATCATCATCATCTCATCATGACATCATCATCATCTCATCATTATATCATCATCATCATCATCATCATCTCATCATGATTTCATCATCATGATATCATCATCATCATCTCATCATGATATCATCATCATCATCTCATCATTATATCATCATCATCATCATCATCATCTCATCATGATATCATCATCATCTCATCATCATCTCATCATGATATCATCATCATCTCATCATGATATCATCATCATCTCATCATGATATCATCATCATCTCATCATGATATCAGCAGCATCATCATCATCATCATCATCATCATCATCTCATCATGATATCATCATCATCATCATCATCTCCATCATCATCTCATCATGATATCATCATCATCTCATCATGATATCATCATCATGATATCATCATCATCTCATCATGATATCATCATCATCTCATCATGATATCATCATCATCATCATCTCATCACGATATCATCATCATCAGCTCATCATGGTATCATCATCATCTCATCATTATATCATCATCATCATCATCATCTCATCATGATTTCATCATCATGATATCATCATCATCATCTCATCATGATATCATCATCATCATCTCATCATTATATCATCATCATCATCATCATCATCATCTCATCATGATATCATCATCATCTCATCATGATATCATCATCATCTCATCATGATATCATCATCATCTCATCATGATATCATCATCATCATCATCATCATCATCATCATCATCATCATCATCATCATCATCATCATCTCATCATGATATCATCATCATCTCATCATGATATCATCAGCATCATCATCATCATCATCATCTCATCATGATATCATCATCATCATCATCATCATCATCATCATCATCTCATCATGATATCATCATCATCATCATCATCATCATCTCATCATGATATCATCATCATCTCATCATGATATCATCATCATCATCTCATCATGATATCATCATCATCTCATCATGATATCATCATCATCATCATCTCATCATAATATCATCATCATCTCATCATGATATCATCATCATCATCATCATCATCATCTCATCATGATATCATCATCATCATCTCATCATGATATCATCATCATCATCTCATCATGTTATCATCATCATCATCTCATCATGATATCATCATCATCATCATCATCATCATCATCATCTCATCATGATATCATCATCATGATATCATCATCATCATCATCTCATCATGATATCATCATCATCATCTCATCATGATATCATCATCATCATCTCATCATGTTATCATAATCATCTCATCATGATATCATCATCATCATCATCTCATCATGATATCATCATCATGATATCATCATCATCATCTCATCATATCATCATCATGATATCATCATCATCATCTCATGATATCATCATCATGATATCATCATCATCATCATCATCATCTCATCATGTTATCATCATCATCATCTCATCATGATATCATCATCATCATCATCTCATCATGATATCATCATCATGATATCATCATCATCATCTCATCATATCATCATCATGATATCATCATCATCATCATCTCATGATATCATCATCATGATATCATCATCATCATCTCATCATCATGATATCATCATGATATCATCATCATCATCATCATCATCTCATCATGATATCATCATCATCATCTCATCATGATATCATCATCATCATCTCATCATGTTATCATCATCATCATCTCATCATGATATCATCATCATCATCATCATCATCATCTCATCATGATATCATCATCATGATATCATCATCATCATCTCATCATGATATCATCATCATCATCATCATCATCATCTCATCATGATATCATCATCATGATATCATCATCATCATCTCATCATCATGATATCATCATGATATCATCATCATCATCATCATCATCATCATCATCATCATCATCATCATCTCATCATGATATCATCATCATGATATCATCATCATCTCATCATGATATCTTCATCATCACATCATGATATCATCATCATAATATCATCATCATCTCATCATGATATCATCATCATGATATCATCATCATCTTATCATGATATCATCATCATCATCATCATCTCATCATGATACCATCATCATCAGCTCATCATGATATCATCATCTCATCATGATATCATCATCATCATCATCATCATCTCATCATGATATCATCATCATCATCTCATCATGATATCATCATCATCATCTCATCATGTTATCATCATCATCATCTCATCATGATATCATCATCATCATCTCATCATGTTATCATCATCATCATCTCATCATGATATCATCATCATCATCATCATCTTCTCATCATCATCATCTCATCATATCATCATCATGATATCATCATCATCATCATCTCATGATATCATCATCATGATATCATCATCATCATCTCATCATCATGATATCATCATGATATCATCATCATCATCATCATCATCATCATCATCATCTCATCATGATATCATCATCATGATATCATCATCTCATCATGATATCATCATCATCATCATCATCATCATCATCATCTCATCATGATATCATCATCATGATATCATCATCATGATATCATCATCATCATCTCATCATATCATCATCATGATATCATCATCATCATCATCTCATGATATCATCATCATGATATCATCATCATCATCTCATCATCATGATATCATCATGATATCATCATCATCATCATCATCATCATCATCATCATCTCATCATGATATCATCATCATCATCTCATCATGTTATCATCTTCATCATCTCATCATGATATCATCATCATCATCATCATCTCATCATGATATCATCATCATGATATCATCATCATCATCTCATCATGATATCATCATCATCATCATCATCATCTCATCATGATATCATCATCATCATCATGATATCATCATCATCATCTCATCATCATCATCTCATCATATCATCATCATGATATCATCATCATCATCATCTCATGATATCATCATCATGATATCATCATGATATCATCATCATCATCATCATCATCATCTCATCATGATATCATCATCATGATATCATCATCATCATCATCTCATCATGATATCATCATCATAATATCATCATCATCTCATCATGATATCATCATGATATCATCATCATCTTATCATGATATCATCATCATCATCATCATCATCTCATCATGATACCATCATCATC
>JAYKOZ010000093.1:667500-670000 GCA_036172795.1 Pelodytes ibericus
TATCATCATCATCATCTCATCATGATATCATCATCATCATCATCATCTCATCATGATATCATCATCATCATCATCATCATCTCATCATGATATCATCATCATGATATCATCATTATCATCTCATCATTATATCATCATCATCATCATCATCATCATCATCATCTCATCATTATATCATCATCATCTCATCATGATATCATCATGATATCATCATCATCATCTCATCATGATATCATCATCATCATCATCATCTCATCATGATATCATCATCATCATCATCATCATATCATCATTATATCATCATCATCATCATCTCATCATGATATCATCATCATGATATCATCATCATCATCATCATCATCTCATCATGATATCATCATCATCATCATCATCTCATCATGATATCATCATCATCATTATCTCATCATGTTATCATCATCATCATCATCATCATCATCATCATCTCATCATGATATCATCATCATCTCATCATGATATCATCATCATCATCATCTCATCATGATATCATCATCATGATATCATCATCATCATCTCATCACGATATCATCATCATCAGCTCATCATGGTATCATCATCATCTCATCATGATATCATCATCATCTCATCATTATATCATCATCATCATCATCATCATCTCATCCTGATATCATCATCATCTCATCATGATATCATCATCATCATCATCATCATCATCATCATCATCATCTCATCATGATATCATCATCTCATCATGATATCATCATCATCTCATCATGATATCATCATCATCATCATCATCATCTCATCATGATATCATGATATCATCATCATGATATCATCATCATCATCATCATCATCTCATCATGATATCATCATCATCATCATCATCTCATCATGATATCATCATCTCATCATTATATCATCATCATCATCATCATCATCATCATCATCTCATCATGATATCATCATCATCTCATCATGATATCAACATCATCATCATCATCATCATCATCATCATCATCATCATCATCATCTCATCATGATATCATCATCATCTCATCATGATATCATCAGCATCATCATCATCATCATCTCATCATGATATCATCATCATCATCATCGTCATCTCATCATGATATCATCATCATCATCATCATCATCATCATCATCATCAACATCATCATCATCATCATCATCTCATCATTATATCATCATCATCTCATCATGATATCATCATCATGATATCATCATCATCATCATCATCATCATCTCATCATGATATCATCATCATCATCATCATCATTATCATCATCTAATCATAATATCATCATCATCTCATCATGATATCATCATCATCATCATCTCATCATGATATCATCATCATCATCTCATCATGATATCATCATCATCATCATCTCATCATGTTATCATCATCATCATCATCATCATCATCATCATCATCATCATCATCTCATCATGATATCATCATCATCATCATCATCTCATCATGATATCATCATCATCATCATCATCATCTCATCATGATATCATCATCATCATCATCATCTCATCATGTTATCATCATCATCATCTCACCATGATATCATCATCATCTCATCATGATATCATCATCATGATATCATCATCATCATCATCATCATCATCTCATCATGATATCATCATCATCATCTCATCATGATATCATCATCATTATATCATAATCATGACAACATCATCATCATATCATGATATCATCATCATCATCTCATCATGATATCATCATCATTATATCATAATCATGACAACATCATCATCATCATCATCATCATCATCATCATCATCATCATCATCATCATCATCATTATCATCTCATCATGATATCATCATCATCTCATCATGATATCATCATCATCATCATCATCTCATCATGATATCATCATCATCTCATCATGATATCATCATCATGATATCATCATCATCTCATCACGATATCATCATCATCAGCTCATCATGATATCATCATCATCTCATCATATCATCAACATCATCTCATCATGATATCATCATCATCATCTCATCATGATATCATCATCATCTCATCATTATATCATCATCATCATCATCATCTCATCATGATATCATCATCATCTCATCATGATATCATCATCATCTCATCATGATATCATCATCATCATCATCATCATCTTCATCTCATCATGATATCATCATCATCTTATCACGATATCATCATCATCATCATCATCATCATCTCATCATGATATCATCATCATCATCCTCTCATCATTATATCATCATCATCATCATCTCATCATGATATCATCATCATGATATCATCATCATCATCTCATCATGATATCATCATCATCATCATCATCTCATCATGATATCATCATCATCATCATCATCATCTCATCATGATATCATCATCATGATATCATCATTATCATCTCATCATTATATCATCATCATCATCATCATC
>JAYKOZ010000093.1:695000-707500 GCA_036172795.1 Pelodytes ibericus
TCATCATCATCATCATCATCTCATCATGATATCATCATCATGATATCATCATTATCATCTCATCATTATATCATCATCATCATCATCATCATCATCATCATCATCATCATCATCTCATCATTATATCATCATCATCTCATCATGATATCATCATGATATCATCATCATCATCTCATCATGATATCATCATCATCATCATCATCTCATCATGATATCATCATCATCATCATCATATCATCATTATATCATCATCATCATCATCTCATCATGATATCATCATCATGATATCATCATCATGATATCATCATCATCATCATCATCATCATCATCATCATCTCATCATGATATCATCATCATCATCATCATCTCATCATGATATCATCATCATCATTATCTCATCATGTTATCATCATCATCATCATCATCATCATCTCATCATGATATCATCATCATCTCATCATGATATCATCATCATCATCATCTCATCATGATATCATCATCATGATATCATCATCATCATCTCATCACGATATCATCATCATCAGCTCATCATGGTATCATCATCATCTCATCATGATATCATCATCATCTCATCATTATATCATCATCATCATCATCATCTCATCCTGATATCATCATCATCTCATCATGATATCATCATCATCATCATCATCATCATCTCATCATGATATCATCATCATCATCATCTCATCATGATATCATCATCATCTCATCATGATATCATCATCATCATCATCATCATCATCTCATCATGATATCATGATATCATCATCATGATATCATCATCATCATCATCTCATCATGATATCATCATCATAATCATCATCATCATCATCTCATCATGATATCATCATCATCTCATCATTATAGCATCATCATCATCATCATCATCATCATCATCTCATCATGATATCATCATCATCTCATCATGATATCAACATCATCATCATCATCATCATCATCATCATCATCATCATCATCTCATCATGATATCATCATCATCTCATCATGATATCATCAGCATCATCATCATCTCATCATGATATCATCATCATCATCATCATCGTCATCTCATCATGATATCATCATCATCATCATCATCATCATCATCATCATCAACATCATCATCATCATCATCTCATCATTATATCATCATCATCTCATCATGATATCATCATCATGATATCATCATCATCATCATCATCTCATCATGATATCATCATCATCATCATCATTATCATCATCTAATCATAATATCATCATCATCTCATCATGATATCATCATCATCATCATCTCATCATGATATCATCATCATCATCTCATCATGATATCATCATCATCATCATCTCATCATGTTATCATCATCATCATCATCATCATCATCATCATCATCATCTCATCATGATATCATAAATCATCAGCATCATCATCATCATCATCATCATCATCAACATCATCATCATCATCATCTCATCATTATATCATCATCATCTCATCATGATATCATCATCATGATATCATCATCATCATCATCATCTCATCATGATATCATCATCATCATCATCATCATTATCATCATCTAATCATAATATCATCATCATCTCATCATGATATCATCATCATCATCTCATCATGATATCATCATCATCATCTCATCATGATATCATCATCATCATCATCTCATCATGATATCATGATATCATCATCATGATATCATCATCATCATCATCATCATCTCATCATGATATCATCATCATAATCATCATCATCATCATCTCATCATGATATCATCATCATCTCATCATTATAGCATCATCATCATCATCATCATCATCATCATCATCTCATCATGATATCATCATCATCTCATCATGATATCAACATCATCATCATCATCATCATCATCATCATCATCATCATCATCTCATCATGATATCATCATCATCTCATCATGATATCATCAGCATCATCATCATCTCATCATGATATCATCATCATCATCATCATCGTCATCTCATCATGATATCATCATCATCATCATCATCATCATCATCATCATCAACATCATCATCATCATCATCTCATCATTATATCATCATCATCTCATCATGATATCATCATCATGATATCATCATCATCATCATCATCTCATCATTATATCATCATCATCATCATCATCATTATCATCATCTAATCATAATATCATCATCATCTCATCATGATATCATCATCATCATCTCATCATGATATCATCATCATCATCTCATCATGATATCATCATCATCATCATCTCATCATGTTATCATCATCATCATCATCATCATCTCATCATGATATCATAAATCATCATCATCATCATCATCATCATCATCATCATCATCATCATCATCTCATCATGATATCATCATCATGATATCATCATCATGATATCATCATCATCATCATCATCATCATCTCATCATGATATCATCATCATGATATCATCATCATCATCATCATCATCTCATCACGATATCATCATCAGCTCATCATGGTATCATCATCATCTCATCATATCATCAACATCATCTCATCATGATATCATCATCATGATATCATCATCATCATCATCATCTCATCATGATATCATCATCATCATCATCATCATCATCTCATCATGATATCATCATCATCATCATCTCATCATGATATCATCATCATCATCATCTCATCATGATATCATCATCATTATCATCATCATCACATCATTATATCATCATCATCATCATCATCATCATCATCATCTCATCATGATATCATCATCATCTCATCACGATATCATCATCATCAGCTCATCATGGTATCATCATCATCTCATCATGATATCATCATCATCTCATCATTATATCATCATCATCATCATCTCATCATGATATCATCATCATCTCATCATGATATCATCATCATCATCCTCATCATCATCTCATCATGATATCATCATCATCATCATCATCATCATCATCTCATCATGATATCATCATCATCATCATCATCATCATCTCATCATGTTATCATCATCATCATCTCACCATGATATCATCATCATCATCTCATCATGATATCATCATCATGATATCATCATCATCATCATCATCTCATCATGATATCATCATCATCATCTCATCATGATATCATCATCATTATATCATAATCATGACAACATCATCATCATCATCATCATCATCATCATCATCATCATCATCATCATCATCATCATCTCATCATGATATCATCATCATCTCATCATGATATCATCATCATCATCATCATCTCATCATGATATCATCATCATCTCATCATGATATCATCATCATGATATCATCATCATCTCATCACGATATCATCATCATCATCTCATCATGATATCATCATCATCTCATCATTATATCATCATCATCATCATCATCATCTCATCATGATATCATCATCATCTCATCATGATATCATCATCATCTCATCATGATATCATCATCATCATCATCATCATTCTTATCTCATCATGATATCATCATCATCGTATCACGATATCATCATCATCATCATCATCATCATCATCATCATCTCATCATGATATCATCATCATCATCCTCTCATCATTATATCATCATCATCATCATCTCATCATGATATCATCATCATGATATCATCATCATCATCTCATCATGATATCATCATCATCGTCATCATCTCATCATGATATCATCATCATCATCATCATCTCATCATGATATCATCATCATGATATCATCATTATCATCTCATCATTATATCATCATCATCATCATCATCATCATCATCATCATCATCATCATCTCATCATTATATCATCATCATCTCATCATGATATCATCATGATATCATCATCATCATCTCATCATGATATCATCATCATCATCATCATCTCATCATGATATCATCATCATCATCATCATATCATCATTATATCATCATCATCATCATCTCATCATGATATCATCATCATGATATCATCATCATGATATCATCATCATCATCATCATCATCATCATCATCATCATCATCTCATCATGATATCATCATCATCATCATCATCTCATCATGATATCATCATCATCATTATCTCATCATGTTATCATCATCATCATCATCATCATCATCTCATCATGATATCATCATCATCTCATCATGATATCATCATCATCATCATCTCATCATGATATCATCATCATGATATCATCATCATCATCTCATCACGATATCATCATCATCAGCTCATCATGGTATCATCATCATCTCATCATGATATCATCATCATCTCATCATTATATCATCATCATCATCATCATCATCTCATCCTGATATCATCATCATCTCATCATGATATCATCATCATCATCATCATCATCATCATCTCATCATGATATCATCATCATCATCATCTCATCATGATATCATCATCATCTCATCATGATATCATCATCATCATCATCATCATCATCTCATCATGATATCATGATATCATCATCATGATATCATCATCATCATCATCATCATCTCATCATGATATCATCATCATAATCATCATCATCATCATCTCATCATGATATCATCATTATCTCATCATTATAGCATCATCATCATCATCATCATCATCATCATCTCATCATGATATCATCATCATCTCATCATGATATCAACATCATCATCATCATCATCATCATCATCATCATCATCATCATCATCATCTCATCATGATATCATCATCATCTCATCATGATATCATCAGCATCATCATCATCTCATCATGATATCATCATCATCATCATCATCGTCATCTCATCATGATATCATCATCATCATCATCATCATCATCATCATCATCAACATCATCATCATCATCATCTCATCATTATATCATCATCATCTCATCATGATATCATCATCATGATATCATCATCATCATCATCATCTCATCATGATATCATCATCATCATCATCATTATCATCATCTAATCATAATATCATCATCATCTCATCATGATATCATCATCATCATCTCATCATGATATCATCATCATCATCTCATCATGATATCATCATCATCATCATCTCATCATGTTATCATCATCATCATCATCATCATCATCATCATCATCTCATCATGATATCATAAATCATCAGCATCATCATCATCATCATCATCATCATCAACATCATCATCATCATCATCTCATCATTATATCATCATCATCTCATCATGATATCATCATCATGATATCATCATCATCATCATCATCTCATCATGATATCATCATCATCATCATCATTATCATCATCTAATCATAATATCATCATCATCTCATCATGATATCATCATCATCATCTCATCATGATATCATCATCATCATCTCATCATGATATCATCATCATCATCATCTCATCATGATATCATGATATCATCATCATGATATCATCATCATCATCATCATCATCTCATCATGATATCATCATCATAATCATCATCATCATCATCTCATCATGATATCATCATCATCTCATCATTATAGCATCATCATCATCATCATCATCATCATCATCATCATCTCATCATGATATCATCATCATCTCATCATGATATCAACATCATCATCATCATCATCATCATCATCATCATCATCATCATCATCATCATCTCATCATGATATCATCATCATCTCATCATGATATCATCAGCATCATCATCATCTCATCATGATATCATCATCATCATCATCATCGTCATCTCATCATGATATCATCATCATCATCATCATCATCATCATCATCAACATCATCATCATCATCATCTCATCATTATATCATCATCATCTCATCATGATATCATCATCATGATATCATCATCATCATCATCATCTCATCATGATATCATCATCATCATCATCATTATCATCATCTAATCATAATATCATCATCATCTCATCATGATATCATCATCATCATCTCATCATGATATCATCATCATCATCTCATCATGATATCATCATCATCATCATCTCATCATGTTATCATCATCATCATCATCATCATCATCATCATCATCTCATCATGATATCATAAATCATCATCATCATCATCATCATCATCATCATCATCATCATCATCATCATCATCTCATCATGATATCATCATCATGATATCATCATCATCATCATCATCATCATCTCATCATGATATCATCATCATGATATCATCATCATCATCATCATCATCTCATCACGATATCATCATCAGCTCATCATGGTATCATCATCATCTCATCATATCATCAACATCATCTCATCATGATATCATCATCATGATATCATCATCATCATCATCATCTCATCATGATATCATCATCATCATCATCATCATCATCATCTCATCATGATATCATCATCATCATCATCTCATCATGATATCATCATCATCATCATCTCATCATGATATCATCATCATTATCATCATCATCACATCATTATATCATCATCATCATCATCATCATCATCATCTCATCATGATATCATCATCATCTCATCACGATATCATCATCATCAGCTCATCATGGTATCATCATCATCTCATCATGATATCATCATCATCTCATCATTATATCATCATCATCATCATCTCATCATGATATCATCATCATCTCATCATGATATCATCATCATCATCCTCATCATCATCTCATCATGATATCATCATCATCATCATCATCATCATCATCTCATCATGATATCATCATCATCATCATCATCATCATCTCATCATGTTATCATCATCATCATCTCACCATGATATCATCATCATCATCTCATCATGATATCATCATCATGATATCATCATCATCATCATCATCTCATCATGATATCATCATCATCATCTCATCATGATATCATCATCATTATATCATAATCATGACAACATCATCATCATCATCATCATCATCATCATCATCATCATCATCATCATCATCATCATCATCTCATCATGATATCATCATCATCTCATCATGATATCATCATCATCATCATCATCTCATCATGATATCATCATCATCTCATCATGATATCATCATCATGATATCATCATCATCTCATCACGATATCATCATCATCATCTCATCATGATATCATCATCATCTCATCATTATATCATCATCATCATCATCATCATCTCATCATGATATCATCATCATCTCATCATGATATCATCATCATCTCATCATGATATCATCATCATCATCATCATCATTCTTATCTCATCATGATATCATCATCATCGTATCACGATATCATCATCATCATCATCATCATCATCATCATCTCATCATGATATCATCATCATCATCCTCTCATCATTATATCATCATCATCATCATCTCATCATGATATCATCATCATGATATCATCATCATCATCTCATCATGATATCATCATCATCGTCATCATCTCATCATGATATCATCATCATCATCATCATCTCATCATGATATCATCATCATGATATCATCATTATCATCTCATCATTATATCATCATCATCATCATCATCATCATCATCATCATCATCATCATCTCATCATTATATCATCATCATCTCATCATGATATCATCATGATATCATCATCATCATCTCATCATGATATCATCATCATCATCATCATCTCATCATGATATCATCATCATCATCATCATATCATCATTATATCATCATCATCATCATCTCATCATGATATCATCATCATGATATCATCATCATGATATCATCATCATCATCATCATCATCATCATCATCATCTCATCATGATATCATCATCATCATCATCATCTCATCATGATATCATCATCATCATTATCTCATCATGTTATCATCATCATCATCATCATCATCATCTCATCATGATATCATCATCATCTCATCATGATATCATCATCATCATCATCTCATCATGATATCATCATCATGATATCATCATCATCATCTCATCACGATATCATCATCATTAGCTCATCATGGTATCATCATCATCTCATCATGATATCATCATCATCTCATCATTATATCATCATCATCATCATCATCATCTCATCCTGATATCATCATCATCTCATCATGATATCATCATCATCATCATCATCATCATCTCATCATGATATCATCATCATCATCATCTCATCATGATATCATCATCATCTCATCATGATATCATCATCATCATCATCATCATCATCTCATCATGATATCATGATATCATCATCATCATCATCATCATCATCATCATCTCATCATGATATCATCATCATCATCATCATCTCATCATGATATCATCATCATCTCATCATTATATCATCATCATCATCATCATCATCATCATCATCATCATCATCATCTCATCATGATATCATCATCATCTCATCATGATATCAACATCATCATCATCATCATCATCATCTCATCATGATATCATCATCATCTCATCATGATATCATCATCATCATCATCATCATCATCTCATCATGATATCATCATCATCATCGTCATCTCATCATGATATCATCATCATCATCATCATCAACATCATCATCATCATCATCATCTCATCATTATATCATCATCATCTCATCATGATATCATCATCATGATATCATCATCATCATCATCATCATCATCATCATCTCATCATGATATCATCATCATCATCATCATCATTATCATCATCTAATCATAATATCATAATCATCTCATCATGATATCATCATCATCATCTCATCATGATATCATCATCATCATCTCATCATGATATCATCATCATCATCATCTCATCATGTTATCATCATCATCATCATCATCATCATCATCTCATCATGATATCATCATCATCATCATCATCATCATCATCATCATCATCATCATCTCATCATGATATCATCATCATCATCATCATCTAATCATAATATCATCATCATCTCATCATGATATCATCATCATCATCTCATCATGATATCATCATCATCATCTCATCATGATATCATCATCATCATCATCTCATCATGTTATCATCATCATCATCATCATCATCATCATCATCATCATCATCATCTCATCATCATCATCATCATCATCATCATCATCATCATCATCATCATCTCATCATGATATCATCATCATCATCTCATCATGATATCATCATCATCTCATCATGATATCATCATCATGATATCATCATCATTATCATCATCTTTATCATCATGATATCATCATCATGATATCATCATCATCATCATCATCATCATCTCATCATGATATCATCATCATCATCATCATCATCATCTTATCATGATATCATCATCATCATCATCTCATCATGATATCATCATCATCTCATCATGATATCATCATCATCTCATCATGATATCATCATCATAATATCATCATCATTATCATCATCATCATCATCTCATCTTGATATCATCATCATGATATCATCATCATCATCATCATCATCATCATCTCATCATGATATCATCATCATCATCATCATCATCTCATCATGATATCATCATCATTATCATCATCATTATCATCATCATATCATCATGATATCATAATCATCATCATCATCATCATCATCATCTCAACATGATATCATCATCATCATCATCATCATCATATCATCATGATATCATCATGATATCATTATCATCATCATCATCATCATCATCATCATCATCATCATCATCATCTCATCATGATATCATCATCATCATCATCATCTCATCATGATATCATCAGCATCATCATCATCATCATCATCTCATCATGATATCATCATCATCTCATCATGATATCATCAGCATCATCATCATCATCATCATCTCATCATGATATCATCATCATCTCATCATGATATCATCATCATCTCATCATGATATAATCATCATGATATCATCATCATTATCATCATCATCATCATCTCATCATGATATCATCATCATCATCTCATCATGATATCATCATCATCATCATCATCTCATCATGATATCATCATCTCATCATGATATCATCATCATGATATCATCATCATTATCATCATCATTATCATCATGATATCATCATCATGATATCATCATCATCATCATCTCATCATGATATCATCATCATCATCATCTCATCATGATATCATCATCATCTCATCATGATATCATCATCATCTCATCATGATATCATCATCATCTCATCATGATATCATCATCATCTCATCATGATATCATCATCATAATATCATCATCATTATCATCATCATCATCATCTCATCTTGATATCATCATCATGATATCATCATCATCATCATCATCATCTCATCATGATATCATCATCATCATCATCTCATCATGATATCATCATCATTATCATCATCATTATCATCATCATATCATCATGATATCATCATCATCATCATCATCATCATCATCTCAACATGATATCATCATCATCATCATCATCATCATCATCATCATCATCATCTCATCATGATATCATCATGATATCATTATCATCATCATCATCATCATCATCATCTCATCATGATATCATCATCATCATCATCATCATCTCATCATGATATCATCAGCATCATCATCATCATCATCATCTCATCATGATATCATCATCATCTCATCATGATATCATCATCATCATCATCATCATCATCTCATCATGATATCATCAGCATCATCATCATCATCATCTCATCATGATATCATCATCATCTCATCATGATATCATCATCATCATCATCATCTCATCATGATATCATCATCATCATCATCTCATCATGATATCATCATCATCTCATCATGATATCATCATCATCATCATCATCATCTCATCATGATATCATGATATCATCATCATGATATCATCATCATCATCATCATCATCATCTCATCATGATATCATCATCATAATCATCATCATCATCATCTCATCATGATATCATCATCATCTCATCATTATAGCATCATCATCATCATCATCATCATCATCATCATCATCTCATCATGATATCATCATCATCTCATCATGATATCAACATCATCATCATCATCATCATCATCATCATCATCATCATCATCATCATCATCTCATCATGATATCATCATCATCTCATCATGATATCATCAGCATCATCATCATCTCATCATGATATCATCATCATCATCATCATCGTCATCTCATCATGATATCATCATCATCATCATCATCATCATCATCATCATCAACATCATCATCATCATCATCTCATCATTATATCATCATCATCTCATCATGATATCATCATCATGATATCATCATCATCATCATCATCTCATCATGATATCATCATCATCATCATCATCATTATCATCATCTAATCATAATATCATCATCATCTCATCATGATATCATCATCATCATCTCATCATGATATCATCATCATCATCTCATCCTGATATCATCATCATCATCATCTCATCATGTTATCATCATCATCATCATCATCATCATCATCATCATCATCTCATCATGATATCATAAATCATCATCATCATCATCATCATCATCATCATCATCATCATCATCATCTCATCATGATATCATCATCATGATATCATCATCATCATCATCATCATCATCATCTCATCATGATATCATCATCATGATATCATCATCATCATCATCTCATCACGATATCATCATCAGCTCATCATGGTATCATCATCATCTCATCATATCATCAACATCATCTCATCATGATATCATCATCATGATATCATCATCATCATCATCTCATCATGATATCATCATCATCATCATCATCATCATCTCATCATGATATCATCATCATCATCATCTCATCATGATATAATCATCATCATCATCTCATCATGATATCATCATCATTATCATCATCATCACATCATTATATCATCATCATCATCATCATCATCATCTCATCATGATATCATCATCATCTCATCACGATATCATCATCATCAGCTCATCATGGTATCATCATCATCTCATCATGATATCATCATCATCTCATCATTATATCATCATCATCATCTCATCATGATATCATCATCATCTCATCATGATATCATCATCATCATCCTCATCATCATCTCATCATGATATCATCATCATCATCATCATCATCATCATCTCATCATGATATCATCATCATCATCATCATCATCATCTCATCATGTTATCATCATCATCATCTCACCATGATATCATCATCATCATCTCATCATGATATCATCATCATGATATCATCATCATCATCATCATCTCATCATGATATCATCATCATCATCTCATCATGATATCATCATCATTATATCATAATCATGACAACATCATCATCA
>JAYKOZ010000093.1:715000-722500 GCA_036172795.1 Pelodytes ibericus
CATCATCATCATCTCATCATGATATCATCATCATCATCATCATCATATCATCATTATATCATCATCATCATCTCATCATGATATCATCATCATGATATCATCATCATCATCATCATCTCATCATGATATCATCATCATCATCATCATCTCATCATGCTATCATCATCATCATCATCTCATAATGTTATCATCATCATCATCATCATCATCATCATCATCATCATCTCATCATGATATCATCATCATCTCATCATGATATCATCATCATCTCATCATGATATCATCATCATGATATCATCATCATCATCTCATCACGATATCATCATCATCAGCTCATCATGGTATCATCATCATCTCATCATGATATCATCATCATCTCATCATTATATCATCATCATCATCATCATCATCATCATCTCATCCTGATATCATCATCATCTCATCATGATATCATCATGATATCATCATTATCATCTCATCATTATATCATCATCATCATCATCATCATCATCATCATCATCATCATCATCATCATCATCATCTCATCATTATATCATCATCATCTCATCATGATATCATCATGATATCATCATCATCATCTCATCATGAAATCATCATCATCATCATCTCATCATGATATCATCATCATATCATCATGATATCATCATCATCTCATCATGATATCATCATCATCATCTCATCATGATATCATCATGATATCATCATCATATCATCATCATCATCTCATCATGATATCATCATCATGACATCATCATCAGCATCATCACCTCATCATGATATCATCATCATGATATCATCATCATCATCATCATCATCTCATCCTGATATCATCATCATCATCATCTCATCATGATATCATCATCATCTCATCATGATATCATCATCATCATCTCATCATGATATGATCATCATGATATCATCATCATGATATCATCATCATCATCATCATCATCATCTCATCATGATATCATCATCATCATCATCATCATCATCATCATCTCATCATGATATCATCATCATCATCTCATCATGATATCATCATCATGATATCATCATCATGATATCATCATCATCATCTCATCATGATATCATCATCATCATCTCATCATGATATCATCATCATGATATCATCATCATTATCTTCATCATCTCAACATGATATCATCATCATGATATCATAATCATGATATCATCATCATCATCTCATCATGATATCATCATCATCATCATCATCATCATCATCTCATCATGATATCATCATCATCATCTCATCATGATATCATCATCATGATATCATCATCATGATATCATCATCATCATCTCATCATGATATCATCATCATCATCTCATCATGATATCATCATCATGATATCATCATCATTATCTTCATCATCTCAACATGATATCATCATCATGATATCATAATCATGATATCATCATCATCATCATCATCATCATCATATCATCATGATATCATCATCATCTCATCATGATATCATCATCATCATCATCTCATCATGATATCATCATCATCATCTCATCATGATATCATCATCATGATATCATCATCATCTTATCATGATATCATCATCATCATCATCATCATCATCTCATCATGATACCATCATCATCATCTCATCATGATATCATCATCATGATATCATCATCATCATCTCATCATGATATCATAATCATCTTATCATGATATCATCATCATCATCATCATCATCTCATCATGATACCATCATCATCAGCTCATCACGATATCATCATCTCATCATGATATCATCATCATCATCATCATCATCATCTCGTCATGATATCATCATCATCATCATCTCATCATGATATCATCATCACCATCATATCATCATGATATCATCATCATCTCATCATGATATCATCATCATGATATCATCATCATCATCATCATCTCATCATGATATCATCATCATCATCATCATCATCATCTCATCATGATATCATCATCATTATCATCATCATCTCATCATTATATCATCATCATTATATCATCATCATCATCATCTCATCATGATATCATCATCATGATATCATCATCATCATCATCTGATCACGATATCATCATCATCAGCTCATCATGGTATCATCATCATCTCATCATGACATCATCATCATCTTATCATTATATCATCATCATCATCATCATCTCATCATGATTTCATCATCATGATATCATCATCATCATCTCATCATGATATCATCATCATCATCTCATCATTATATCATCATCATCATCATCATCATCTCATCATGATATCATCATCATCATCATCATCATCATCTCATCATGATATCATCATCATCATCTCATCATTATATCATCATTATCATCATCATCTCATCATGATATCATCAAGATATCATCATTATCATCTCATCATGATATCATCATCATCATCATCATCATCATCTCATCATGATATCATCATCATCATCATCATCTCATCTCATCATTATATCATCATTATCATCATCATCTCATCATGATATCATCAAGATATCATCATTATCATCTCTTCATGATATCATCATCATCATCATCATCATCATCATCTCATCATGATATCATCATCATCATCATCATCATCATCTCATCATGATATCATCATCATCATCATCATCATCATCATCACATCATTATATCATCATCATCATCATCCTCATCATCTCATCATGATATCATCATCATCTCATCATGATATCATCATCATCTCATCACGATATCATCATCATCAGCTCATCATGGTATCATCATCATCTCATCATGATATCATCATCATCTCATCATTATATCATCATCATCATCATCATCATCTCATCATGATATCATCATCATCTCATCATGATATCATCATCATCATCCTCATCATCATCTCATCATGATATCATCATCATCATCTCATAATGATATCATCATCATCATCATCTCATCATGTTATCATCATCATCATCTCACCATGATATCATCATCATCATCTCATCATGATATCATCATCATGATATCATCATCATCATCATCATCTCATCATGATATCATCATCATCATCTCATCATGATATCCTCATCATTATATCATAATCATGACATCATCATCATCATCATCATCATCATCATCATCTCATCATGATATCATCATCATCTCATCATGATATCATCATCATCATCATCATCATCTCATCATGATATCATCATCATCTCATCATGATATCATCATCATCTCATCACGATATCATCATCATCAGCTCATCATGATATCATCATCATCTCATCATATCATCAACATCATCTCATCATGATATCATCATCATGATATCATCATCATCATCATCATCTCATCATGATATCATCATCATCTCATCATGATATCATCATCATCTCATCATGATATCATCATCATCATCGTCATCTCATCATGATATCATCATCATCATCATCATCAACATCATCATCATCATCATCTCATCATTATATCATCATCATCTCATCATGATATCATCATCATGATATCATCATCATCATCATCATCTCATCATGATATCATCATCATCATTATCATCATCTAATCATAATATCATCATCATCTCATCATGATGTCATCATCATCATCTCATCATGATATCATCATCATCATCTCATCATGATATCATCATCATCATCATCTCATCATGTTATCATCATCATCATCATCATCATCATCATCATCATCATCATCATCATCTCATCATGATATCATCATCATCATCATCATCATCATCATCATCTCATCATGATATCATCATCATGATATCATCATCATCATCATCATCTCATCATGATATCATCATCATGATATCATCATCATCATCATCTCATCACGATATCATCATCATCAGCTCATCATGGTATCATCATCATCTCATCATGATATCATCATCATCTCATCATTATATCATCATCATCATCATCATCATCTCATCATGATATCATCATCATCTCATCATGATATCATCATCATCATCATCATCTCATCATGATATCATCATCATCTCATCATGATATCATCATCATGATATCATCATCATCTCATCACGATATCATCATCATCAGCTCATCATGATATCATCATCATCTCATCATATCATCAACATCATCTCATCATGATATCATCATCATGATATCATCATCATCATCTCATCATGATATCATCATCTCATCATTATATCATCATCATCATCATCATCATCTCATCATGATATCATCATCATCTCATCATGATATCATCATCATCATCATCATCATCATCATCATCATCATCATCATCATCTCATCATGATATCATCATCATCTTATCACGATATCATCATCATCATCATCATCATCATCTCATCATGATATCACCAACATCATCCTCTCATCATTATATCATCATCATCATCTCATCATGATATCATCATCATGATATCATCATCATCATCATCTCATCATGATATCATCATCATCATCATCATCTCATCATGATATCATCATCATCATCATCATCTCATCATGATATCATCATCATGATATCATCATTATCATCTCATCATTATATCATCATCATCATCATCATCTCATCATTATATCATCATCATCTCATCATGATATCATCATGATATCATCATCATCATCTCATCATGATATCATCATCATCATCATCATCTCATCATGATATCATCATCATCATCATCATCATATCATCATTATATCATCATCATCATCTCATCATGATATCATCATCATGATATCATCATCATCATCATCATCTCATCATGATATCATCATCATCATCATCATCTCATCATGCTATCATCATCATCATCATCTCATAATGTTATCATCATCATCATCATCATCATCATCATCATCATCATCATCTCATCATGATATCATCATCATCTCATCATGATATCATCATCATCTCATCATGATATCATCATCATGATATCATCATCATCATCTCATCACGATATCATCATCATCAGCTCATCATGGTATCATCATCATCTCATCATGATATCATCATCATCTCATCATTATATCATCATCATCATCATCATCATCATCATCTCATCCTGATATCATCATCATCTCATCATGATATCATCATGATATCATCATTATCATCTCATCATTATATCATCATCATCATCATCATCATCATCATCATCATCATCATCATCATCATCATCTCATCATTATATCATCATCATCTCATCATGATATCATCATGATATCATCATCATCATCTCATCATGAAATCATCATCATCATCATCTCATCATGATATCATCATCATCATCATATCATCATGATATCATCATCATCTCATCATGATATCATCATCATCATCTCATCATGATATCATCATGATATCATCATCATATCATCATCATCATCTCATCATGATATCATCATCATGACATCATCATCAGCATCATCACCTCATCATGATATCATCATCATGATATCATCATCATCATCATCATCATCTCATCCTGATATCATCATCATCATCATCTCATCATGATATCATCATCATCTCATCATGATATCATCATCATCATCTCATCATGATATGATCATCATGATATCATCATCATGATATCATCATCATCATCATCATCATCATCTCATCATGATATCATCATCATCATCATCATCATCATCATCATCATCATCTCATCATGATATCATCATCATCATCTCATCATGATATCATCATCATGATATCATCATCATGATATCATCATCATCATCTCATCATGATATCATCATCATCATCTCATCATGATATCATCATCATGATATCATCATCATTATCTTCATCATCTCAACATGATATCATCATCATGATATCATAATCATGATATCATCATCATCATCTCATCATGATATCATCATCATCATCATCATCATCATCATCTCATCATGATATCATCATCATCATCTCATCATGATATCATCATCATGATATCATCATCATGATATCATCATCATCATCTCATCATGATATCATCATCATCATCTCATCATGATATCATCATCATGATATCATCATCATTATCTTCATCATCTCAACATGATATCATCATCATGATATCATAATCATGATATCATCATCATCATCATCATCATCATCATATCATCATGATATCATCATCATCTCATCATGATATCATCATCATCATCATCATCATCTCATCATGATATCATCATCATCATCTCATCATGATATCATCATCATGATATCATCATCATCTTATCATGATATCATCATCATCATCATCATCATCATCTCATCATGATACCATCATCATCATCTCATCATGATATCATCATCATGATATCATCATCATCATCTCATCATGATATCATAATCATCTTATCATGATATCATCATCATCATCATCATCATCTCATCATGATACCATCATCATCAGCTCATCACGATATCATCATCTCATCATGATATCATCATCATCATCATCATCATCATCTCGTCATGATATCATCATCATCATCATCTCATCATGATATCATCATCACCATCATATCATCATGATATCATCATCATCTCATCATGATATCATCATCATGATATCATCATCATCATCATCATCTCATCATGATATCATCATCATCATCATCATCATCATCTCATCATGATATCATCATCATTATCATCATCATCTCATCATTATATCATCATCATTATATCATCATCATCATCATCTCATCATGATATCATCATCATGATATCATCATCATCATCATCTGATCACGATATCATCATCATCAGCTCATCATGGTATCATCATCATCTCATCATGACATCATCATCATCTTATCATTATATCATCATCATCATCATCATCTCATCATGATTTCATCATCATGATATCATCATCATCATCTCATCATGATATCATCATCATCATCTCATCATTATATCATCATCATCATCATCATCATCTCATCATGATATCATCATCATCATCATCATCATCATCTCATCATGATATCATCATCATCATCTCATCATTATATCATCATTATCATCATCATCTCATCATGATATCATCAAGATATCATCATTATCATCTCATCATGATATCATCATCATCATCATCATCATCATCTCATCATGATATCATCATCATCATCATCATCTCATCTCATCATTATATCATCATTATCATCATCATCTCATCATGATATCATCAAGATATCATCATTATCATCTCTTCATGATATCATCATCATCATCATCATCATCATCATCTCATCATGATATCATCATCATCATCATCATCATCATCTCATCATGATATCATCATCATCATCATCATCATCATCATCACATCATTATATCATCATCATCATCATCCTCATCATCTCATCATGATATCATCATCATCT
>JAYKOZ010000093.1:725000-727500 GCA_036172795.1 Pelodytes ibericus
ATCATCAGCTCATCATGGTATCATCATCATCTCATCATGATATCATCATCATCTCATCATTATATCATCATCATCATCATCATCATCATCATCTCATCCTGATATCATCATCATCTCATCATGATATCATCATGATATCATCATTATCATCTCATCATTATATCATCATCATCATCATCATCATCATCATCATCATCATCATCATCATCATCATCATCTCATCATTATATCATCATCATCTCATCATGATATCATCATGATATCATCATCATCATCTCATCATGAAATCATCATCATCATCATCTCATCATGATATCATCATCATCATCATATCATCATGATATCATCATCATCTCATCATGATATCATCATCATCATCTCATCATGATATCATCATGATATCATCATCATATCATCATCATCATCTCATCATGATATCATCATCATGACATCATCATCAGCATCATCACCTCATCATGATATCATCATCATGATATCATCATCATCATCATCATCATCTCATCCTGATATCATCATCATCATCATCTCATCATGATATCATCATCATCTCATCATGATATCATCATCATCATCTCATCATGATATGATCATCATGATATCATCATCATGATATCATCATCATCATCATCATCATCATCTCATCATGATATCATCATCATCATCATCATCATCATCATCATCATCATCTCATCATGATATCATCATCATCATCTCATCATGATATCATCATCATGATATCATCATCATGATATCATCATCATCATCTCATCATGATATCATCATCATCATCTCATCATGATATCATCATCATGATATCATCATCATTATCTTCATCATCTCAACATGATATCATCATCATGATATCATAATCATGATATCATCATCATCATCTCATCATGATATCATCATCATCATCATCATCATCATCATCTCATCATGATATCATCATCATCATCTCATCATGATATCATCATCATGATATCATCATCATGATATCATCATCATCATCTCATCATGATATCATCATCATCATCTCATCATGATATCATCATCATGATATCATCATCATTATCTTCATCATCTCAACATGATATCATCATCATGATATCATAATCATGATATCATCATCATCATCATCATCATCATCATATCATCATGATATCATCATCATCTCATCATGATATCATCATCATCATCATCATCATCTCATCATGATATCATCATCATCATCTCATCATGATATCATCATCATGATATCATCATCATCTTATCATGATATCATCATCATCATCATCATCATCATCTCATCATGATACCATCATCATCATCTCATCATGATATCATCATCATGATATCATCATCATCATCTCATCATGATATCATAATCATCTTATCATGATATCATCATCATCATCATCATCATCTCATCATGATACCATCATCATCAGCTCATCACGATATCATCATCTCATCATGATATCATCATCATCATCATCATCATCATCTCGTCATGATATCATCATCATCATCATCTCATCATGATATCATCATCACCATCATATCATCATGATATCATCATCATCTCATCATGATATCATCATCATGATATCATCATCATCATCATCATCTCATCATGATATCATCATCATCATCATCATCATCATCTCATCATGATATCATCATCATTATCATCATCATCTCATCATTATATCATCATCATTATATCATCATCATCATCATCTCATCATGATATCATCATCATGATATCATCATCATCATCATCTGATCACGATATCATCATCATCAGCTCATCATGGTATCATCATCATCTCATCATGACATCATCATCATCTTATCATTATATCATCATCATCATCATCATCTCATCATGATTTCATCATCATGATATCATCATCATCATCTCATCATGATATCATCATCATCATCTCATCATTATATCATCATCATCATCATCATCATCTCATCATGATATCATCATCATCATCATCATCATCATCTCATCATGATATCATCATCATCATCTCATCATTATATCATCATTATCATCATCATCTCATCATGATATCATCAAGATATCATCATTATCATCTCATCATGATATCATCATCATCATCATCATCATCATCTCATCATGATATCATCATCATCATCATCATCTCATCTCATCATTATATCATCATTATCATCATCATCTCATCATGATATCATCAAGATATCATCATTATCATCTCTTCATGATATCATCATCATCATCATCATCATCATCATCTCATCATGATATCATCATCATCATCATCATCATCATCTCATCATGATATCATCATCATCATCATCATCATCATCATCACATCATTATATCATCATCATCATCATCCTCATCATCTCATCATGATATCATCATCATCTCATCATGATATCATCATCATCTCATCACGATATCATCATCATCAGCTCATCA
>JAYKOZ010000093.1:732500-750000 GCA_036172795.1 Pelodytes ibericus
ATCATCATCATCATCATCATCTCATCATGATATCACCATCATCATCCTCTCATCATTATATCATCATCATCATCTCATCATGATATCATCATCATGATATCATCATCATCATCATCTCATCATGATATCATCATCATCATCATCTCATCATGATATCATCATCATCATCATCATCTCATCATGATATCATCATCATGATATCATCATTATCATCTCATCATTATATCATCATCATCATCATCATCTCATCATTATATCATCATCATCTCATCATGATATCATCATGATATCATCATCATCATCTCATCATGATATCATCATCATCATCATCATCATCATCATCATCTCATCATGATATCATCATCATCATCATATCATCATTATATCATCATCATCATCTCATCATGATATCATCATCATGATATCATCATCATCATCATCATCTCATCATGATATCATCATCATCATCATCATCTCATCATGCTATCATCATCATCATCATCTCATAATGTTATCATCATCATCATCATCATCATCATCATCATCATCATCATCATCATCTCATCATGATATCATCATCATCTCATCATGATATCATCATCATCTCATCATGATATCATCATCATGATATCATCATCATCATCTCATCACGATATCATCATCATCAGCTCATCATGGTATCATCATCATCTCATCATGATATCATCATCATCTCATCATTATATCATCATCATCATCATCATCTCATCATGATATCATCATCATGATATCATCATCATCATCTCATCACGATATCATCATCATCAGCTCATCATGGTATCATCATCATCTCATCATGATATCATCATCATCTCATCATTATATCATCATCATCATCATCATCATCATCATCTCATCCTGATATCATCATCATCTCATCATGATATCATCATGATATCATCATTATCATCTCATCATTATATCATCATCATCATCATCATCATCATCATCATCTCATCATTATATCATCATCATCTCATCATGATATCATCATCATCATCTCATCATGAAATCATCATCATCATCATCTCATCATGATATCATCATCATCATCATATCATCATGATATCATCATCATCATCTCATCATCATGATATCATCATGATATCATCATCATGATATCATCATCATCATCTCATCATATCATCATCATGATATCATCATCATCATCATCTCATGATATCATCATCATGATATCATCATCATCATCTCATCATCATGATATCATCATGATATCATCATCATCATCATCATCATCATCATCTCATCATGATATCATCATCATGATATCATCATCATCTCATCATGATATCTTCATCATCTCATCATGATATCATCATCATAATATCATCATCATCTCATCATGATATCATCATCATGATATCATCATCATCTTATCATGATATCATCATCATCATCATCATCTCATCATGATACCATCATCATCAGCTCATCATGATATCATCATCTCATCATGATATCATCATCATCATCATCATCATCTCATCATGATATCATCATCATCTCATCATGATATCATCATCACCATCATCTCATCATGATATCATCATCATCTCATCATGATATCATCATCATGATATCATCATCATCATCATCTCATCATGATATCATCATCATCTCATCATGATATCATCATCATTATCATCATCATCTCATCATTATATCATCATCATTATATCATCATCATCATCATCATCATCTCATCATGATTTCATCATCATGATATCATCATCATCATCATCTCATCACGATATCATCATCATCAGCTCATCATGGTATCATCATCATCTCATCATGACATCATCATCATCTCATCATTATATCATCATCATCATCATCTCATCATGATATCATCATCATGATATCATCATCATCATCATCATCATCTCATCATGATATCATCATCATCATCATCTCATCATTATATCATCATCATCATCATCATCATCATCATCATCATCATCATCTCATCATGATATCATCATCATCTCATCATGATATCATCATCATGATATCATCATCATCTCATCATGATATCATCAGCATCATCATCATCATCATCATCATCATCATCATCTCATCATGATATCATCATCATCTCATCATGATATCATCAGCATCATCATCATCATCATCATCATCATCTCATCATGATATCATCATCATCATCATCATCATCATCATCATCTCATCATGATATCATCATCATCATCATCTCATCATTATATCATCATCATCATCATCATCATCATCATCTCATCATGATATCATCATCATCTCATCATGATATCATCATCATGATATCATCATCATCTCATCATGATATCATCATCATCTCATCATGATATCATCATCATCATCATCTCATCACGATATCATCATCATCAGCTCATCATGGTATCATCATCATCTCATCATGACATCATCATCATCTCATCATTACATCATCATCATCATCATCATCTCATCATGATTTCATCATCATGATATCATCATCATCATCATCTCATCATGATATCATCATCATCATCTCATCATTATATCATCATCATCATCATCATCATCATCTCATCATGATATCATCATCATCTCATCATGATATCATCATCATCTCATCATGATATCATCAGCATCATCATCATCATCATCATCATCATCATCATCATCATCATCATCTCATCATGATATCATCATCATCATCTCATCATGATATCATCATCATCATCATCTCATCATTATATCATCATCATCATCATCATCATCATCATCTCATCATGATATCATCATCATCTCATCATGATATCATCATCATGATATCATCATCATCTCATCATGATATCATCATCATCATCATCTCATCACGATATCATCATCATCAGCTCATCATGGTATCATCATCATCTCATCATGACATCATCATCATCTCATCATTAGATCATCATCATCATCATCATCTCATCATGATTTCATCATCATGATATCATCATCATCATCTCATCATGATATCATCATCATCATCTCATCATTATATCATCATCATCATCATCATCATCTCATCATGATATCATCATCATCTCATCATGATATCATCATCATCTCATCATGATATCATCAGCATCTCATCATGATATCATCAGCATCATCATCATCATCATCATCATCATCATCATCATCATCATCATCATCATCATCATGATATCATCATCATCTCATCATGATATCATCAGCATCATCATCATCATCTCATCATGATATCATCATCATCATCATCATCATCATCATCATCTCATCATGATATCATCATCATCATCATCATCATCATCATCATCTCATCATGATATCATCATCATCTCATCATGATATCATCATCATCATCTCATCATGATATCATCATCATCTCATCATGATATCATCATCATCATCATCTCATCATAATATCATCATCATCTCATCATGATATCATCATCATCATCATCATCTCATCATGATATCATCATCATCATCTCATCATGATATCATCATCATCATCTCATCATGTTATCATCATCATCATCTCATCATGATATCATCATCATCATCATCATCATCTCATCATGATATCATCATCATGATATCATCATCATCATCATCTCATCATGATATCATCATCATCATCTCATCATGATATCATCATCATCATCTCATCATGTTATCATCATCATCATCTCATCATGATATCATCATCATCATCATCATCATCATCATCATCTCATCATATCATCATCATGATATCATCATCATCATCTCATGATATCATCATCATCATCTCATCATGTTATCATCATCATCATCTCATCATGATATCATCATCATCATCATCATCATCATCATCATCATCATCTCATCATGATATCATCATCATGATATCATCATCATCATCATCTCATCATATCATCATCATGATATCATCATCATCATCATCTCATGATATCATCATCATGATATCATCATCATCATCTCATCATCATGATATCATCATGATATCATCATCATCATCATCTCATCATGATATCATCATCATCATCTCATCATGATATCATCATCATCATCTCATCATGTTATCATCATCATCATCTCATCATGATATCATCATCATCATCATGATATCATCATCATCATCATCATCTCATCATGATATCATCATCATGATATCATCATCATGATATCATCATCATCATCTCATCATCATGATATCATCATGATATCATCATCATCATCATCATCATCATCATCATCTCATCATGATATCATCATCATGATATCATCATCATCTCATCATGATATCTTCATCATCACATCATGATATCATCATCATAATATCATCATCATCTCATCATGTTATCATCATCATGATATCATCATCATCTTATCATGATATCATCATCATCATCATCTCATCATGATACCATCATCATCAGCTCATCATGATATCATCATCATCATCTCATCATGTTATCATCATCATCATCATCTCATCATGATATCATCATCATCATCATCATCATCATCATCATCTCATCATGATATCATCATCATGATATCATCATCATCATCATCATCTCATCATGATATCATCATCATCATCTCATCATGATATCATCATCAACATCTCATCATGTTATCATCATCATCATCATCTCATCATGATATCATCATCATCATCATCTCATCATGATATCATCATCATGATATCATCATCATCATCTCATCATGATATCATCATCATCATCATCATCATCTCATCATGATATCATCATCATCATCTCATCATCATCATCTCATCATATCATCATCATGATATCATCATCATGATATCATCATCATCATCTCATCATCATGATATCATCATCATCATCTCATGATATCATCATCATGATATCATCATCATCATCTCATCATCATGATATCATCATGATATCATCATCATCATCATCATCATCATCATCATCATCATCATCATCATCATCATCATCATCATCTCATCATGATATCATCATCATGATATCATCATCATCATCATCTCATCATGATATCATCATCATCATCATCATCATCATCTCATCATGATATAATCATCATGATATCATCATCATCATCTCATCATGATATCATCATCATCATCATCATCTCATCATGATATCATCATCATGATATCATCATCATGATATCATCATCATCATCTCATCATATCATCATCATGATATCATCATCATCATCATCTCATGATATCATCATCATGATATCATCATCATCATCTCATCATCATGATATCATCATGATATCATCATCATCATCATCATCATCATCATCATCATCATCTCATCATGATATCATCATCATCATCATATCATGTTATCATCATCATCATCTCATCATCTCATCATGATATCATCATTATCATCTCATCATGATATCATCATCATGATATCATCATCATCATCTCATCATGATATCATCATCATCATCATCATCATCTCATCATGATATCATCATCATGATATCATCATCATCATCTCATCATCATCATCTCATCATATCATCATCTTGATATCATCATCATCATCATCTCATGATATCATCATCATGATATCATCATCATGATATCATCATCATCATCTCATCATCATGATATCATCATGATATCATCATCATCATCATCATCATCATCTCATCATGATATCATCATCATGATATCATCATCATCATCATCATCTCATCATGATATCATCATCATCATCTCATCATGATATCATCATCATCATCTCATCATGTTATCATCATCATCATCTCATCATGATATCATCATCATCATCATCATCATCTCATCATGATATCATCATCATGATATCATCATCATCATCATCTCATCATGATATCATCATCATCATCTCATCATGATATCATCATCATCATCTCATCATGTTATCATCATCATCATCTCATCATGATATCATCATCATCATCATCATCATCATCATCATCTCATCATATCATCATCATGATATCATCATCATCATCTCATGATATCATCATCATGATATCATCATCATCATCTCATCATGTTATCATCATCATCATCTCATCATGATATCATCATCATCATCATCATCATCATCATCATCATCATCATCATCATCATCTCATCATGATATCATCATCATGATATCATCATCATCATCATCTCATCATATCATCATCATGATATCATCATCATCATCATCTCATGATATCATCATCATGATATCATCATCATCATCTCATCATCATGATATCATCATGATATCATCATCATCATCATCTCATCATGATATCATCATCATCATCTCATCATGATATCATCATCATCATCTCATCATGTTATCATCATCATCATCTCATCATGATATCATCATCATCATCATGATATCATCATCATCATCTCATCATGATATCATCATCATGATATCATCATCATCATCTCATCATCATGATATCATCATGATATCATCATCATCATCATCATCATCATCATCATCATGATATCATCATCATCATCATCATCATCATCATCATCATCATCATCATCATCTCATCATGATATCATCATCATGATATCATCATCATCTCATCATGATATCTTCATCATCACATCATGATATCATCATCATAATATCATCATCATCTCATCATGTTATCATCATCATGATATCATCATCATCTTATCATGATATCATCATCATCATCATCTCATCATGATACCATCATCATCAGCTCATCATGATATCATCATCATCATCTCATCATGTTATCATCATCATCATCTCATCATGATATCATCATCATCATCATCATCATCATCATCATCTCATCATGATATCATCATCATGATATCATCATCATCATCATCATCTCATCATGATATCATCATCATCATCTCATCATGATATCATCATCATCATCTCATCATGTTATCATCATCATCATCATCTCATCATGATATCATCATCATCATCATCTCATCATGATATCATCATCATGATATCATCATCATCATCTCATCATGATATCATCATCATCATCATCATCATCATCATCTCATCATGATATCATCATCATCATCTCATCATCATCATCTCATCATATCATCATCATGATATCATCATCATGATATCATCATCATCATCTCATCATCATGATATCATCATCATCATCTCATGATATCATCATCATGATATCATCATCATCATCTCATCATCATGATATCATCATGATATCATCATCATCATCATCATCATCATCATCATCATCATCATCATCATCATCATCTCATCATGATATCATCATCATGATATCATCATCATCATCATCATCTCATCATGATATCATCATCATCATCATCATCATCTCATCATGATATAATCATCATGATATCATCATCATCATCTCATCATGATATCATCATCATCATCATCATCTCATCATGATATCATCATCATGATATCATCATCATGATATCATCATCATCATCTCATCATATCATCATCATGATATCATCATCATCATCATCTCATGATATCATCATCATGATATCATCATCATCATCTCATCATCATGATATCATCATGATATCATCATCATCATCATCATCATCATCATCATCATCTCATCATGATATCATCATCATCATCATATCATGTTATCATCATCATCATCTCATCATCTCATCATGATATCATCATCATCATCTCATCATGATATCATCATCATGATATCATCATCATCATCTCATCATGATATCATCATCATCATCATCATCATCTCATCATGATATCATCATCATGATATCATCATCATCATCTCATCATCATCATCTCATCATATCATCATCATGATATCATCATCATCATCATCTCATGATATCATCATCATGATATCATCATCATCATCTCATCATCATGATATCATCATGATATCATCATCATCATCATCATCATCATCATCATCATCATCATCATCATCATCTCATCATGATATCATCATCATGATATCATCATCATCATCATCTCATCATGATATCATCATCATAATATCATCATCATCTCATCATGATATCATCATCATGATATCATCATCATCTTATCATGATATCATCATCATCATCATCATCATCATCATCTCATCATGATACCATCATCATCAGCTCATCATGATATCATCATCTCATCATGATATCATCATCATCATCATCATCATCTCATCATGATATCATCATCATCATCATCTCATCATGATATCATCATCACCATCATCTCATCATGATATCATCATCATCTCATCATGATATCATCATCATGATATCATCATCATCATCATCTCATCATGATATCATCATCATCATCATCTCATCATGATATCATCATCATTATCATCATCATCTCATCATTATATCATCATCATTATATCATCATCATCATCATCATCTCATCATGATATCATCATCATGATATCATCATCATCATCTCATCATGATATCATCATCATGATATCATCATCATGATATCATCATCATGATATCATCATCATCATCTCATCATGATATCATCATCATCATCTCATCATGATATCATCATCATGATATCATCATCATCATCTCATCATGATATCATCATCATGATATCATCATCATTATCTTCATCATCTCAACATGATATCATCATCATGATATCATAATTATGATATCATCATCATCATCTCATCATGATATCATCATCATCATCATCATCATCATCATCATCATCATCATCATCATCATCTCATCATGATATCATCATCATCATCTCATCATGATATCATCATCATGATATCATCATCATCATCATCATCATCATCTCATCATGATATCATCATCATCATCTCATCATGATATCATCATCATGATATCATCATCATTATCTTCATCATCTCAACATGATATCATCATCATGATATCATAATCATGATATCATCATCATCTCATCATGATATCATCATCATCTCATCATGATATCATCATCATCATCATCATATCATCATGATATCATCATCATCTTATCACGATATCATCATCATCATCATCATCATCATCTCATCATGATATCATCATCATCATCTCATCATGATATCATCATCATGATATCATCATCATCTTATCATGATATCATCATCATCATCATCATCAACTCATCATGATACCATCATCATCATCTCATCATGATATCATCATCATGATATCATCATCATCATCTCATCATGATATCATCATCATCTTATCATGATATCATCATCATCATCATCATCATCATCTCATCATGATACCATCATCATCAGCTCATCACGATATCATCATCTCATCATGATATCATCATCATCATCATCATCATCATCTCATCATGATATCATCATCATCATCATCTCATCATGATATCATCATCACCATCATCTCATCATGATATCATCATCATCTCATCATGATATCATCATCATGATATCATCATCATCATCATCTCATCATGATATCATCATCATCATCATCATCTCATCATGATATCATCATCATTATCATCATCATCTCATCATTATATCATCATCATTATATCATCATCATCATCATCTCATCATGATATCATCATCATGATATCATCATCATCATCATCTCATCACGATATCATCATCATCAGCTCATCATGGTATCATCATCATCTCATCATGACATCATCATCATCTTATCATTATATCATCATCATCATCATCATCTCATCATGATTTCATCATCATGATATCATCATCATCATCTCATCATGATATCATCATCATCATCTCATCATTATATCATCATCATCATCATCATCATCATCTCATCATGATATCATCATCATCTCATCATGATATCATCATCATGATATCATCATCATCTCATCATGATATCATCATCATCTCATCATGATATCATCATCATCATCATCTCATCACGATATCATCATCATCAGCTCATCATGGTATCATCATCATCTCATCATGACATCATCATCATCTCATCATTATATCATCATCATCATCATCATCTCATCATGATTTCATCATCATGATATCATCATCATCATCTCATCATGATATCTTCATCATCATCTCATCATTATATCATCATCATCATCATCATCATCATCTCATCATGATATCATCATCATCTCATCATGATATCATCATCATCTCATCATGATATCATCATCATCTCATCATGATATCATCAGCATCATCATCATCATCATCATCATCATCATCATCATCATCATCATCTCATCATGATATCATCATCATCATCATCATCTCATCATGATATCATCATCATCATCATCTCATCATTATATCATCATCATCATCATCATCATCATCATCATCATCATCATCATCATCTCATCATGATATCATCATCATCTCATCATGATATCATCATCATGATATCATCATCATCTCATCATGATATCATCATCATCTCATCATGATATCATCATCATCATCATCTCATCACGATATCATCATCATCAGCTCATCATGGTATCATCATCATCTCATCATGACATCATCATCATCTCATCATTATATCATCATCATCATCATCATCTCATCATGATTTCATCATCATGATATCATCATCATCATCATCTCATCATGATATCATCATCATCATCTCATCATTATATCATCATCATCATCATCATCATCATCTCATCATGATATCATCATCATCTCATCATGATATCATCATCATCTCATCATGATATCATCAGCATCATCATCATCATCATCATCATCATCATCATCATCATCATCTCATCATGATATCATCATCATCTCATCATGATATCATCAGCATCATCATCATCATCATCATCTCATCATGATATCATCATCATCATCATCATCATCATCATCATCTCATCATGATATCATCATCATCATCATCATCATCATCATCATCTCATCATGATATCATCATCATCTCATCATGATATCATCATCATCATCTCATCATGATATCATAATCATCTCATCATGATATCATCATCATCATCATCTCATCATAATATCATCATCATCTCATCATGATATCATCATCATCATCATCATCATCTCATCATGATATCATCATCATCATCTCATCATGATATCATCATCATGATATCATCATCATCTCATCATGATATCATCATCATCATCATCATATCATCATGATATCATCATCATCTTATCACGATATCATCATCATCATCATCATCATCATCATCTCATCATGATATCATCATCATCATCTCATCATGATATCATCATCATGATATCATCATCATCTTATCATGATATCATCATCATCATCATCATCAACTCATCATGATACCATCATCATCATCTCATCATGATATCATCATCATGATATCATCATCATCATCTCATCATGATATCATCATCATCTTATCATGATATCATCATCATCATCATCATCATCTCATCATGATACCATCATCATCAGCTCATCACGATATCATCATCTCATCATGATATCATCATCATCATCATCATCATCATCATCATCATCTCATCATGATATCATCATCATCATCATCTCATCATGATATCATCATCACCATCATCTCATCATGATATCATCATCATCTCATCATGATATCATCATCATCATCATCTCATCATGATATCATCATCATCATCATCATCTCATCATGATATCATCATCATTATCATCATCATCTCATCATTATATCATCATCATTATATCATCATCATCATCATCTCATCATGATATCATCATCATGATATCATCATCATCATCATCTCATCACGATATCATCATCATCAGCTCATCATGGTATCATCATCATCTCATCATGACATCATCATCATCTTATCATTATATCATCATCATCATCATCATCTCATCATGATTTCATCATCATGATATCATCATCATCATCTCATCATGATATCATCATCATCATCTCATCATTATATCATCATCATCATCATCATCATCTCATCATGATATCATCATCATCTCATCATGATATCATCATCATGATATCATCATCATCTCATCATGATATCATCATCATCTCATCATGATATCATCATCATCATCATCATCATCTCATCACGATATCATCATCATCAGCTCATCATGGTATCATCATCATCTCATCATGATATCATCATCATTTCATCATTATATCATCATCATCATCATCATCTCATCATGATTTCATCATCATGATATCATCATCATCATCTCATCATGATATCTTCATCATCATCTCATCATTATATCATCATCATCATCATCATCATCATCTCATCATGATATCATCATCATCTCATCATGATATCATCATCATCTCATCATGATATCATCATCATCTCATCATGATATCATCAGCATCATCATCATCATCATCATCATCATCATCATCATCTCATCATGATATCATCATCATCATCATCATCATCTCATCATGATATCATCATCATCATCATCTCATCATTATATCATCATCATCATCATCATCATCATCATCATCTCATCATGATATCATCATCATCTCATCATGATATCATCATCATGATATCATCATCATCTCATCATGATATCATCATCATCTCATCATGATATCATCATCATCATCATCTCATCACGATATCATCATCATCAGCTCATCATGGTATCATCATCATCATCATCATCATCATCATCATCTCATCATGATATCATCATCATCTCATCATGATATCATCATCATGATATCATCATCATCTCATCATGATATCATCATCATCTCATCATGATATCATCATCATCATCATCTCATCACGATATCATCATCATCAGCTCATCATGGTATCATCATCATCTCATCATGACATCATCATCATCTCATCATTATATCATCATCATCATCATCATCTCATCATGATTTCATCATCATGATATCATCATCATCATCATCTCATCATGATATCATCATCATCATCTCATCATTATATCATCATCATCATCATCATCATCATCTCATCATGATATCATCATCATCTCATCATGATATCATCATCATCTCATCATGATATCATCAGCATCATCATCATCATCATCATCATCATCATCATCATCATCATCTCATCATGATATCATCATCATCTCATCATGATATCATCAGCATCATCATCATCATCATCATCTCATCATGATATCATCATCATCATCATCATCATCTCATCATGATATCATCATCATCATCATCATCATCATCATCTCATCATGATATCATCATCATCTCATCATGATATCATCATCATCATCTCATCATGATATCATAATCATCTCATCATGATATCATCATCATCATCATCTCATCATAATATCATCATCATCTCATCATGATATCATCATCATCATCATCATCATCTCATCATGATATCATCATCATCATCATCATCATCTCATCATGATATCATCATCATGATATCATCATCATCTCATCATGATATCATCATCATCATCATCATATCATCATGATATCATCATCATCTTATCACGATATCATCATCATCATCATCATCATCATCATCATCTCATCATGATATCATCATCATCATCTCATCATGATATCATCATCATGATATCATCATCATCTTATCATGATATCATCATCATCATCATCATCAACTCATCATGATACCATCATCATCATCTCATCATGATATCATCATCATGATATCATCATCATCATCTCATCATGATATCATCATCATCTTATCATGATATCATCATCATCATCATCATCATCTCATCATGATACCATCATCATCAGCTCATCACGATATCATCATCTCATCATGATATCATCATCATCATCATCATCATCATCATCATCTCATCATGATATCATCATCATCATCATCTCATCATGATATCATCATCACCATCATCTCATCATGATATCATCATCATCTCATCATGATATCATCATCATGATATCATCATCATCATCATCTCATCATGATATCATCATCATCATCATCATCTCATCATGATATCATCATCATTATCATCATCATCTCATCATTATATCATCATCATTATATCATCATCATCATCATCATCTCATCATGATATCATCATCATGATATCATCATCATCATCATCTCATCACGATATCATCATCATCAGCTCATCATGGTATCATCATCATCTCATCATGACATCATCATCATCTTATCATTATATCATCATCATCATCATCATCATCTCATCATGATTTCATCATCATGATATCATCATCATCATCTCATCATGATATCATCATCATCATCTCATCATTATATCATCATCATCATCATCATCATCTCATCATGATATCATCATCATCTCATCATGATATCATCATCATGATATCATCATCATCTCATCATGATATCATCATCATCTCATCATGATATCATCATCATCATCATCATCATCTCATCACGATATCATCATCATCAGCTCATCATGGTATCATCATCATCTCATCATGACATCATCATCATCTCATCATTATATCATCATCATCATCATCATCTCATCATGATTTCATCATCATGATATCATCATCATCATCTCATCATGATATCTTCATCATCATCTCATCATTATATCATCATCATCATCATCATCATCATCTCATCATGATATCATCATCATCTCATCATGATATCATCATCATCTCATCATGATATCATCATCATCTCATCATGATATCATCAGCATCATCATCATCATCATCATCATCATCATCATCTCATCATGATATCATCATCATCATCATCATCTCATCATGATATCATCATCATCATCATCTCATCATTATATCATCAGCATCATCATCATCATCATCATCATCTCATCATGATATCATCATCATCTCATCATGATATCATCATCATGATATCATCATCATCTCATCATGATATCATCATCATCTCATCATGATATCATCATCATCATCATCATCTCATCACGATATCATCATCATCAGCTCATCATGGTATCATCATCATCTCATCATGACATCATCATCATCTCATCATTATATCATCATCATCATCATCATCTCATCATGATTTCATCATCATGATATCATCATCATCATCTCATCATGATATCATCATCATCATCTCATCATTATATCATCATCATCATCATCATCATCATCTCATCATGATATCATCATCATCTCATCATGATATCATCATCATCTCATCATGATATCATCAGCATCATCATCATCATCATCATCATCATCATCATCATCATCATCATCATCATCATCATCATCATCTCATCATGATATCATCATCATCTCATCATGATATCATCAGCATCATCATCATCATCATCATCTCATCATGATATCATCATCATCATCATCATCATCATCATCTCATCATGATATCATCATCATCATCATCATCATCATCATCTCATCATGATATCATCATCATCTCATCATGATATCATCATCATCATCTCATCATGATATCATCATCATCTCATCATGATATCATCATCATCATCATCTCATCATAATATCATCATCATCTCATCATGATATCATCATCATCATCATCATCATCTCATCATGATATCATCATCATCATCTCATCATGTTATCATCATCATCATCTCATCATGATATCATCATCATCATCATCATCATCTCATCATGATATCATCATCATGATATCATCATCATCATCATCTCATCATGATATCATCATCATCATCTCATCATGATATCATCATCATCATCTCATCATGTTATCATCATCATCATCTCATCATGATATCATCATCATCATCATCATCATCATCATGATATCATCATCATGATATCATCATCATCATCTCATCATGATATCATCATCATCATCATCATCATCTCATCATGATATCATCATCATGATATCATCATCATCATCTCATCATATCATCATCATGATATCATCATCATCATCTCATGATATCATCATCATGATATCATCATCATCATCATCTCATCATGTTATCATCATCATCATCTCATCATGATATCATCATCATCATCATCATCTCATCATGATATCATCATCATGATATCATCATCATCATCTCATCATATCATCATCATGATATCATCATCATCATCATCTCATGATATCATCATCATGTTATCATCATCATCATCTCATCATCATGATATCATCATGATATCATCATCATCATCATCATCTCATCATGATATCATCATCATCATCTCATCATGATATCATCATCATCATCTCATCATGTTATCATCATCATCATCTCATCATGATATCATCATCATCATCATCATCATCTCATCATGATATCATCATCATGATATCATCATCATCATCTCATCATCATGATATCATCATCATCATCATCATCATCATCATCATCATCTCATCATGATATCATCATCATGATATCATCATCATCTCATCATGATATCTTCATCATCACATCATGATATCATCATCATAATATCATCATCATCTCATCATGATATCATCATCATGATATCATCATCATCTTATCATGATATCATCATCATCATCATCTCATCATGATACCATCATCATCAGCTCATCATGATATCATCATCTCATCATGATATCATCATCATCATCATCATCTCATCATGATATCATCATCATCATCTCATCATGATATCATCATCATCATCTCATCATGTTATCATCATCATCATCTCATCATGATATCATCATCATCATCATCATCATCATCTCATCATGATATCATCATCATGATATCATCATCATCATCATCTCATCATGATATCATCATCATCATCTCATCATGATATCATCATCATCATCTCATCATGTTATCATCATCATCATCTCATCATGATATCATCATCATCATCATCATCTCATCATGATATCATCATCATCATCATCATCATCTCATCATGATATCATCATCATCATCTCATCATCATCATCTCATCATATCATCATCATGATATCATCATCATCATCATCTCATGATATCATCATCATGATATCATCATCATCATCTCATCATCATGATATCATCATGATATCATCATCATCATCATCATCATCATCATCATCATCTCATCATGATATCATCATCATCTCATCATGATATCATCATCATCATCATCATCATCATCATCATCATCATCATCATCTCATCATGATATCATCATCATGATATCATCATCATCATCATCATCATCTCATCATGATATCATCATCATGATATCATCATCATGATATCATCATCATGATA